>ML808689.1:101760-126268 GCA_009831015.1 Picea engelmannii | reverse complement strand
TGGACATCTATCATTCTCATCAAGGGCATCATATCAATGATCCATCTTTATCAATTGGTTTCCACTTGGACATCTATCATTCTCATCAAGGCATATTCATTGTTCATCAATCATCAATCAATCAATTACTTGACATCAATCAATGTCATCAATCAAACCAAACCATTTACATCAATGACATATGATCCAACAATCTCCCAAATAATCAAACCATTGGCATCAATGCCAACATGATCCAACAATAGTTGCAAGGGATTTTGTGTCATCTGACACAAGCATTGAAGAATCGCCCAAGGCAGAACGCAACAAAAAGAGGGAGGGAAGCCAAGTCCCAAGAATGCCAATCAAACCTAACAGAAAGACTAGGCAGAAACGCACCAAGGGAGAGACCTCAGGGGTCAAACCTATTGTCCTAGAAACAAATTACATTGATTATGTAGAACTAGAGAAAGATCTGGTGGACAATAATCCATACCCTGAGCACGATTTTGAGGGTATGAGCACAAAAACAGAGCATGTCACAAAATAGGTTTTAGAGGAGATCAAACCAGAGAAAAAGGGGAAAATGTTAATGGGGAATGAAATTGTAAAACACACCTTTGATAACAAACCCGAGAGAAAACCAAGGCATGAGCTTAAAGGTGAGAACAAAGTGAAAAATGAGACCAAGCCTAAAATCGATGAAATGGAAGATAGCAAGATGCAGGAAGAAAGCATCGGTTAGGAGAAGGTTAGAATGAAGAAATAAATCCATGAGATACAACAACAATATCAATATCTTCAAATTTAACACACTTATTACAAATGAATTACCAAAATTTATAGAAGAAAACTCAAAAGGCACTGCCAGAAATTCACAAAATGCTATGTTTTTTCCTGTTTTTGTCATTGTCGTCTAGAACGTTTGTCGAATATTTAAGGGTGATTTTTTGAAAAATGAAAGATTTTTTTGTTGGTCACTGGTCAATGCACAAAAACCTCTCTCATATTTTACACAGACATCATGGTTTGGGATAATCGAGGAGACCTTTGAGACTATTTTTCCAAAAATTTCCCAAATATTGATTTCCCTGTTTTTGTCATTGTCTTTCGACGCACCTTCTGAACAATTGGAGGTGAATTTGTGAAAACTGAAAGAGGTTTTTTTTTATAACATTCCCATGCAAAAAAACCTCTCTCATATTTTACACAGATATCACAGTATGAGATAATCAAAGAGGTATTTGAGGTCATTTTTTCCATAAATTTGTCAATTATGGGTGAGTTTTGTTCTAGTTTATTGTTTTCAAAGAGGAGGAAGAGTTTGAGGAAGTTGTAGGCTATCCATTTATCTCTTATTTGGCCTCCAACAACGCGCATGGATACCAATGCTCGATACAGAACTTAGTTATGTCAATCCTAGTCAGTTTTTTTCAAAGTTCGGTTCACTCCAGCATATGCATCAGTCTAGTTTTATTGCTAGTAGCAATTTTTAGTTGTTTAAAGTTCAAGATTGTTTAAATTAAGGAACAATAAGTGGTCATTTGTGTTTGATATGAACCACTTATTTTGTTAATTCAAGTTCGAAGTATACATTAATATACTCCAATAGTATTTTAGTTAAATTCAATAAGTTGTTTTCCAACTAATAGTGTAGAGTTAAGCCTTAGTTCTAGATGGACGAGACCCTCTACAACTTTGATAAATATGCAATTTTTGTATGTTTTGAGGGTTCGGTTTTTGGGAAGAATATAAATACATCAAACTGGTTGAACATGCTCTATGCATGGATTAAAGCTCTCTACTTGGTGAATATACTCTTGATGACAATGTGTTTCGTCCAAATCTTCATGTGTTTTTATCTTAACTTGAATGCAGCTTTTGATTTGTGTGAAGTACATTTCATTTCCTTTCAGCTATTTTATAACTCATCTTTACTGATATGAAACCTGTAAAATAGCTAATGCTTTGGTGAATATTTGTTTTTATTGCAACCTATGGGAGTAATTGTGTTTCGATACTTGTTTAATGCCTTGAAATGATATTTTAAGACTTAAACTTCTTACAGTGGATTACTAATTGAGTGGTTTGTTGTTCCCCTTTTTTTTTACCTCTATTATCTCACTTGTCTGTCATTTGTGTGCCACCAATCAAGGAGGAACCTCATCCATATAATTTTCTAACCCAACCATGCTCTTGTCTTGGTAAACCAACCCTCCAACTGACCAACAAAATCAAAAAACCAAAAAACCAACCATTCTAAACTTGAGGTGGCCTAGCTCTTCCCTTTAGCAGTTAGGTGCAAACTTTAGGACCAACATATTCTGGCATCATTGTTGGGGAATGGAGTAAAGAAATATATTTCCCTAGAATAACGACAATGATCAGATCTGACCTTTGATGGTGAACAAAGAATAGACACATTCAAACTGCAAATCATTCACCTAGAAACTCCACGGTTAAAGAATCTAGTGGCGACTCCATAATTTCAAGAAGTCATATTTTCAAATGGAATCCATCTTGGCTCAAAGGTATGCCCCTTTTAACTTTGTTAATATTTTTTTTTTACCTAATGTTGTCCCCACTATAGATATATGGAGAGATTGTCTTCCACGGTTTAGACAAAAGGATGAGGACAATCCAGCACTTCATGTGATCAAGTTTCATCAATGCATGGATCAGCTGAATATACATCATGAATATGTATTGATGAAAATATTCATGTACTCATTAGATGGTTATGTGAGACAATGGTACAAGACTCTTACTGCCTCTAGTATTTCATCTTTGAGGGATTTTCATGTTGCTTTTTATTTGTATTGCAAGAAATTTTATCCAACTGAAAATCTTTTTGAGCATTGTTGTGAGGTATATGCATTATATACTCAGGATTTAGCAGTCGATCCTTCTAGTAGTGTATATGAAGGGGATGATAATGTTGAGGAAGAGGAAGAAGATTCATTATCAGTTGTGTCTTCTTCAAATTATGTTGTACAGCAGGACGAATTTCAGCATTATTTTAAAACTGAAAAATGATGATGAGAAGGCAATAGATGTTGATGTTAAATCCTTATTTAGTTTGGATTTCCAGCTGAAGGTTTTTCAGCCTTGTCTTCATGACACAGCTAATGATAGTATTGATTGTGATCAATTTGTTGCTCAAATTGTTCATGAAGATTTATCACCTATTTTTTATGAAAGAAACATTTTTGAATTTCAACATTCATAAATATTTTATAATCAGCATGTTTATGATGTATTTGAAGTTGAACAAACTCCATGAACTGGTTATGCAGAAGAGAAATTGTATTTTCAGCAAACTCTTGTTGTAGGATCATACAGCGATCCCATCATTGAAGAAGCTTATAAGCAGGTCTCTCAAGTTATATCCCTTAATGATTCGCCTTCATTGTATCATTATGGAGACAGTGATGTTGAAGACCCAGAACAGGTCACTTCCCTTCTCTCTAAAGTTTCCAGATGTAATGGGCCAGGAGATGACAGTTATGGTTCTAAGTCACAAGAATATAGTAAAGAAGATTAGGAAGAATCACATGAGAAGTTGATAATTCCATCTTCTTTACCAATTGTTGAGCAGTGAATTGAAGAGGGTGATGTTGAGCAAGTATCAATTGTTGTAGCAGAAAATGAAGAGGAGCTACCAAATCAACATTTCAAATATTATTTTATAGTAGATTTGGATCTGCATTCTCCAAAAATTGTTGAGCAACTGGAAATCTATAAGTCTGAAAATGACATTCTGGAGCAAGAACAAGAAAAAACCAGCAATGTAGAATACATACTCATTCATTTCAAATAGTAAGATGAGAAGTATCAAGAGTGTTTTTATACCCTTAATGGTTGTGAATCATAGGACTTTCATGAGTTTTTTCAACGAGGATAGGAGAAACCCAGTCTTGTTCATATAGTAGATTTCAAACAGCAGCAACTCAGTCTTCTAGATAAGCTAGAGTCTCCTCATGTTCTTGGTCATCCCATATCTGATTGGATGGATTCAGTTTCAGTAGGGGTCTCTAATATTGTAGTTGTTGGTATGATGCACATAGTGTTTGGCAATAAGTATGAGCTTCCATTAGAATTTTTTTTGTGTCATTTTTGTCCTTTCATGTTTTCAACAGTGTACATGAAGACATGCCAAGAATCTTGTTGCTTCATTGGTTATTTTCGAAATTTGTTTATACTTGAGTATTCAATTTCAATTGGTTAGAGTAAGGGTGTGTTGAATAAAATCATCATTTGAGCATTTCATTTTTAGTTTGTTTATACAGTAGATCAGCAATAAGACTCCATATCCCAACAAAGGAACTAGGGTGAGGCTACAATTTTGAATTTCAGTGATGCATGGCTGACAGACAAAAACATAGGTAAGATAAGGAAGGTGGGAGCAAGTTATTGAGTTCCAAGGTACTGATCTATTGTTCTCAGCATCCCACAAGGGGGTGATGTCCCCAGTTGGAGCCAAAGTTGAGACCTAATTTTGCACCCCTTCCCATCCTCTCTCATTGCCCTATACCTCCATCAAAAATCATACATTTTATGTTGATTAAGTTGGTCCCCCATTACTAAATGACTCATATTTTTATCATTGCCTCTCTTGACTAATTTTTTGCACCGTATTTTTGTTTTCTTGAAGGGTAATTACATGTTATGGTTTGCATCTAAAGCGCTTGTCATCAAATCTTCCATTGGTTGAGCTTATAGTATCTTTGTAGGGCCTTTTTAGTTCGAAAAAGCATTGATTGCAAGAATGCCCTTATTCTTGCAAACAACAGAAAACGGATTGTTTTACGAGTTTCAACTTTCATAAAATATTTAAAATTTTGAATTAAGGTGTGTTGGCGCCTCGCACGCATTTGCATCTCTTTGTGCACTCGATATCATGTGTGTTTCCACCATTTCAACCATCATTACAAACTTCATGCTAAAAATCATACATGTTTGTGCCTCAAGTTATTATTATTGTAGGGTAGTGTGTGTGGTTATTATTGCAGCTGGTAAGCATACATGTGATCACCACTCTCCATAGAATCAGTAGTGGAAAGGTTTATGTCGGGAATTATATCAAGAGGGTATAAATACAGGCCATCTCACTAGTCCAATTGTCCCTTGAACCTCGTGAAGTTGAAACTGTGCCCACTACTATGCAGGTAGACAAAGCCACCAAATCAAAGACAACTAAATAGTAGAGGAAGAGTTGGATTAGCCCAGTAATAGTTTCAAGGGATTGTGTGTCATCTGACACAAGCATTGAAGAACCTCCCAAGGCAAAACGCAACAAAAAGAGGGAGGGAAGCCAAGTCCCAGGAATTCCAATCAAACCTAACAGAAAGACCAGGAAGAAACGCAACAAGGTAGAGACCTCAGGGGTCAAACCTGTTGCCCTAGAAATAGATTACACTGCTTATGTAGAACTAGAGAAAGATCTGGTGGACAGTAATCCATACCCCAAGCACAATTTTGAGGGTATGAGCACAAAAACATAACATGTCCCAAAACGGGTTTCAGTGGAGATCAAACCAGAGACAAAGGGGAAAATGATGATTGGGAATGAAATTTTAAAAGACACCTTTGATGAAAAAACAGAGAGAAAACCTAGGCATGAGCTTAAAGGTGAGAACAAAGTGAAAATTCAAACCAAGCCTAAGATCGATGAAATGGAATATAGCAAGTTGTAGGAGGAAAGCATCAATCAGCGAGAGGTTAGAATGAAGCAAGAAATACATGAGCTACAACAACAATGAATCACACTTATTACAAAGGAATTACCAAAATTTGTAGAAGAAAAATCAAAAGGCGCTGCCAGAAATTCACAAAATGCTTTGTTTTTTCTTGTTTTTGTCATTGTCATCTAGCACGCATACTGAACATATAAGGGTGAATTTTTGAAAATTGAAATAGTTTTTTGTTGGTAACATTCCCATGCACAAAAACCTCTCTCATATTTTACACAGGTATCACGGTTTGCAAGAATCAAAGATACCTTTGAGACCATTTTTCTAGAAATTCACCAAACACTGATTGCCCTGTTTTTGTCATTGTCTTTCAGCGCACCTTTTGAACAACTAGAGGTGAATTTGTGAAAAATGAAAAAAAAAAATGTTGATAATAGGCCCTTTCACAAAAACATCTCTCATATTTTACATAGGTATCACGGTCTGAGAGAATCAAAGAGGTATTTTAGGTCATTTTCTCCATAAATTCACCAATTATGGGTGAGTTTTGTTCTAGTTTACTATTGTCAAAGAGTAGGAAGAGTTCTAGGAAGATGCTAGCTATCGAGTTATCTCTCCCATTTGGCCTCCAATAGTGTGCATGGATACCAGTGCTTGATACAGAACTCATTTTTGTCAGTCCTAGTCAGTTTTTGTCAAAGTTCAGTTCACTCTAGCATATGCATCAGTCTAGTTTTATTGCTAGTAGCAATTTTTAGTTGTTTAAAGTTCAAGACTGTTTAAATTAAGGTGCAATAAGTGTTCATTTTTGTTTGATATGAACCACTTATTTTGTTAATTCAAGTTCAAAGTATACATTACTATACTCCAGCAGTATTTTAGTTAAAGTCAATAAGTTGTTTTCCAACTAATAGTGTAGAGTCAAGCCTCAATTCCAGATGGATGAGAGCCTTTACAACTTTGATAAATATGCAATTTTTGTATGTTTTGACAGTTCATATTTTGGGAAGAATATCAATACATCATACTGGTTGAACCTGTTTTCTACATGGATTAAATCTCTCTACCTAGTGAAGATACTCTTGATGACAGTGTGTTTCGTCCAAATCTTCATGTGTTTTTATCTTATCTTGAATGCAGTTTTTGATATGTGCAAAGTACATTTCATTTCCTTTCGACTATTGTATAAATCATATTTACTGATATGCAACCTGTAAAATAGTTAATGCTTTGGTGAAGATTTGTTTTTATTGCAACCTGTGGGAGTAATTGTGTTTGGATACTTGTTTAATGCCTTGAAATGATATTTTAAGACTTAAACTTCTTACAGCAGATTATTCATTGAGTGGTTTGTTTTTCCCCTTTGTTTTTACCTCTATTATCTCACTTGTCTATCATTTTTGTGCCACCAGCCAAGGAGGACCCTCATCCCTATCATTTTTCCATCCCAACCATGTTCTTGTATTTTTAAACCAACTCTCCAACTGACCAACAAAACCAAATAACCAAAAAACCAACCATTCTAAACTTGAGGTGGCCTAGCTCTACCCTTTAGCAATCAAGTGCAGAATTTAGGACCAATAGAACCAATCATTAAGACACACATATCTTCTTATATTAATAAAATTCCATATTAAAAACCCTCAAATTAACAAGGTTTTAATTTATTTTTTAGTGTAAAAATATTTCACTAAATGCATGTCTATTTGTAAGTTATTTCTCTAACACATCTATGTTGGAGATACTTCACACACACCTAGGATTTATTTTTTCTAAGGTTTTCCCTATGTTTATTAGTCATTGTTCAGTCTCCTATAGTTTAGGGAGAATACTCATTTTCCTAGATTCTAGGAGAATATTCTCTTCAGTTCACACTTTAGTTGGATCAGCTGAGTGGAGTCTTGATGCCACATTGGTTCCATCACCATGCAGCATTGGGATCATCATTGTTAATGTGCATTTTCCCTGGGATTATCACCGGACTAGCGCATTACCCTCACTTCACTATGTTTCAGTCAGTTAACTGAAGACTGTGAAGCTAGTTAACTCAGACTAGGTGGAAGTTAACTCCCGTAACTATTGGTGTGTGTCCATATCACTCTAGACCACCAATATGGTTCATTCACTTCTCTTCCTGTGCACATTATTTGAGTTATACATAGTATATCATGTGTAAATTATAATTCATTCATTCAGTTAATACAATTATTTGATTCTCTCTCTCTCGTTTTCGTCTTTTCTCATTTTTCTACAAACTGTGTATGTCCTTTTCTATCTATATCTTATCTGTGCAGGTTCATCCACATTTACATGGAATAAGAGCCAACATATTTCTAGGAAAAAGACACACCATAATATTTTTGAAGGTATTGAAGATTGAAGACATCCGAAAAATGGAATTTCCAAAGGAATTTATTCTTACGTCGTACAATTTATTTGCATGGAAAGACGAGATGGTAATGCATATTCTAAGTAGAGGATTATATAGGTTAACCATGGACATAGAGACCGAACCTACATCATCCATAGAAAAATCCAAGTATCTAAATATGATGGATGAAGCGTTGGAACTATTTGCAGTCTCATTTCTCCTGAGCTCCTCTTTCACATATCCTCCTGTAAAACACCCAATGAAGTCTGGACCACCATGGAAGGAATTTTTGGAAAATAGGACGAGATGAGGAGACATATACTTGAGGTGGAATTTCTCACTTTGGATCCAAAAACCTTTGGCAATTGCCAAGATGTTTTTACCAAATATAATCATTTGTTGTCACAACTCAAGGCTTGCGGGGTTGACAGATCTAAGGAGGAGAAACAAATGGTTATTACCATTCTTTCCAAACTTGGTCTGGAATACTCAATGTTTGTATCAACATTTCATTCAGTTAGGCTTGCCTCTGGAGCTACCTAGAAAATTCCTTCTCTCAATGCCTTTATCGAATCTCTGATGCAAGAGAAGACCAAGCTCATCAATATGAGAAAAATCAAAGGCTCAAAGGTGTATTCACTTGTTGTGCAATATGGTAGCAGTCACCAAAGTCAGAAATATAAAATCCAAGAAAAAAAGAAGGCACATGCAAATCCAAAGAAGGAAGGGTACTCAAAACCCTTCAACGATAAATCCAGATCCAAAGGTGGAAAGGGAAGAAAATGGGAGAAATGCACTTACTTCCAATGAGGATTCCATCTAGAATATGCGTGCATGCAAGAAAAGATAGATCAAATGGCACAAATACTTCATCAAAACAACCTTGGAGATCACTTCCCCAAGGGTGCCAAGAAGAAGAAGCCAGGAGATCAAAACCCCAAGAAAGGTAATTCTATCCATGCTTTGATTGCCATTAACTTCTCTCATGATTCTTAGATTGTAGATTCAGGTGCATCACACCACATGGAATCCACAAAAGAAGTCTACTCTTCATTGGATGCATGCAAAGGTCCTCCTATTCTGATGGGGGACAACTCTCCAGTCAAGGTCACCGGAAAAGGAAGAGTTGAACTCACAAACGGAAGCTTTGAGAATGTGCTACAAGTTCCCAAACTTTCCTTCAATATTATATCCATATATCATATGACAAACTCCAACACCAGAAAGAGATTAATATTCACACCTGATGTTGTGGATATCTATGACATGCAAACCAATTCCAAAGTTTTTACTGGTGAGGTAAATCACCAATCCAAACTCTACACATTTTCTGAATTTATTGAACCAGATTTTTCATTACTGCTTACACGTGTTGATGAAAGCAGTAAGATATGGCATGAAAGGTTTGGGAATTTAAACTTCAAATACATGCAACACCTTAGCAAGCAGGGAATGGTTGAAGTTCTACCTAACATCCACTTCTCCAAAGGAATTTGTGAGGGATGTGTTCTTGGAAAACACCCTCAAGAGAAATTTGACAAAGGAAAGACTCAGAAGTCCTCCTCTCCTTTGGATCTGATCCACGACAATCTCATGGGCCCTTTTCCACATCCATGAATCAGTAAATCAAGGTACGTGCTCATTTTTGTTGATGATTTCTCGCACCATACTAGGACTTTCTTTCTCATGCAAAAATATGAAGTCTTTCAGCATATCAAATATTTCAAAGTCCTTGTTGAGACACAGTCAGGAAAGAATATCAAAGTCCTCCAAATAGATAATGCAGGGGAGTATGTCAACCATGGGATACAGAATCTTTGTCTTGAGGCCAAGATTCAATTGCAGCACATAGTTCCTTATACTTTGCAGCAAAACAGAATTTCTAAGCGAAAAATAGATCCCTTAAAGACATGGAATATTGCATGTTGCATGCAAATTCACTCCCATAGAAATTATGGGCTAAAGCACTTCCCCATATATCTTTCAAAGATAATACCCCCTTTGAGAATTGGAGCGGTCTCAAACTGGAAGTGAACCACTTTCGTATATTTGGTTCTCATGCATGGTCCAGGATTCCCTCTGAGAAGAGGAAGGCACTTGATTGACAAAGTAAATAGTTTATCTTTGTTGTATACCCTGACGATGTGAAGGGATACAGACTCATTGATCCCTCCATGGATCGGCTCATCATTGAGCATAGTGTCCAATTCTAGGAAATTATCTCGCATGTAACTCAGCAATCGCATGCATACACTTTTGTTCTTCCACTTGTTATAGATGATGAGCATGCACATGCCGACTCTTATTCATATGAGAGTTATGATTCAGAGGATTCATATGATTCAGATACTGAGTCACTACAGTCATATGCATATTCAGTGCATGCAGATGTAGATGCATAGCCAGAGTCGAGGCCCAAGTGGGCCAAGACTACTCTTCAGGATGTAGGAGATCTTGTTGGGGATCTAGTTTATACCAAAAGGACTTGATCTTATTTTGAGGAGCCTCCTCTTGCACTCACCACCACTGAACCAATTCCACCCAGGCATCTTTTCTTGGTTCAGTCTTCATATCCACATTCATATGGCAAGGTTGTTGGGAATCCTCCATGCAGGAGGAGTACAACTCCCTCCTCAAGAACCAGACTTGGGATCTGGTTCCCCTTCCTTCAGGAAGGAAACTTGTCAAGTGCAGATGGGTCTACAGGACCAAGAGTGCAACATATGGATAGGTTATCAGATACAAATCCAAGCTAGTCTCCAAAGGATTTTAGCAGGTGCATGATATTGACTATGACGAGACCTTCGCTCTAGTAGCGAATATGGATTCCATACGCTTGGCACTTTCCATTGCAGCAAACAAGGGATGGGAAGTCCATCAGATGGACATGAAGAATGCATTTATTCATGGAGATCTCTCTGAGGAGATCTATATGGAGCAGCCCCAGGGCTTCATGCAGGATTCATTTTTGGTTTGTCGACTAAAGAAGTCACTTGATGGACTCAAGAAGGCCCCGAGGGAATGGTATGCCAAGATGGAATCCTACCTGTTATCACATAAATTTGTATGTTGTAATTCAAACCTGGACATTTACATGCTCAAGATGGTTGATTCACTTCTACTCCTAGTTTGTATGTTGATGATTTGTTGATCACTGGTTGCTCGACTTCAGTGATTGTTGTAGTCAAGAGGATTTTGCATGATAGGTTCTTGATGACAGACATGGGTCCGCTGCATTTATTCCTTGGTCTCGAAGTCAGTTAGGATGCATCAGGAATCAAACTATCTTAGGTCAAGTATGCATGAGATATCTTCGAGAGATTCCACATGACAAATTGCAAGTCTGCCCCGTCTCCTTTCCTATCAAGAGTCTGACTTGACAATGGTAGGGATACTCCACTTGTAGACAACACACTATACAAACAACTAGTGGGGAGCTTGTTGTATCTCACACAGTCCAAACCAGACCTCTCCTATGCAGTCAAAGCAGTCTCCTGGTTCATACAAGAGTCACATGAGCTACATTGGAAGGCTGGAAAGCGTATCCTTCGATACGTACAGGGCACCATCACCTTTGGGATTCACTATGCAGTAGACTCTACATTGGACCTCATCAGGTTCATTGATTATGACTGGGTTGGTGACAGCATTGATCGCAAGTCCACATCTGGTTACTCACTTAGTCTTGGTTCTGGGCCCATTTGTTGGTAGACCAAGAAGCAAGCTTCTATTGCTCTATCTTCAGCCGAGGCATAGTACAGAGGGGTAATTAACATAGCCATTCAGGATATGTGGCTACAACATTTTCTTACTGAGTTGGGCATTTAGTTTCACCAGTTGATTGTCATCTGGTGTGACAACTAGAGTGCTCTGAATTTTTGCATAGATCCAGTCCATAGGCAGTGGATGAAGCACATCAAGATCCAAATGCACTACATATGGGACTTAGTACACGAGGGGATCATCGACCTGCAATTATGTCCTTCAGCATAACAGATTGCATACATCTTCACCAAGACTTTCACTAAGCAAAAGTTCCATTCTCTGTGCAATCATCCTGGAGTGAAGGACATAGTTGCCTAGCAAGTGTCAGCTCTTTTTTTTTATACATTATACCTTGAGGGGCGGTTTTCCCATGAGGTTTTGCCTCTTTCCTCATTTATTTCAATGTGTCTTTTGTATTTGGCTACCTAACATAGCCTTGTTTTCGGGACCCATATTTTTATTTTCACCATAGTGATGTTCAGGGGGGGTATTGGAGATACTTCACACACCTATGATTTCTTTTTCCTAAGGTTTTCCCTATTTTTATTAGTTATCATTCAGTCTCCTAATATTAACCTTATCAAAATTAATTAAAAAATGATCTTTGATTTAAAATGTATGAATCTAATATAATTATTAATAAAAAATTTACTTAATTGAAATTAATTTAAAAAACATTATTGATTGTCTCAATTATTACTAGTGAGATGCACCTTTATTTTCGCAAATTTGTGAATTATTACTAGTGAGACACCTTTATTTCAACAATTTTCTGTTATTTTTCTTAATCACTTATTCGAATATTTATTTCCATGTTCTCATTAAAAAAAAAAAAAAAAACATTTCATAATGTTCCTTCTGGTAATAAATAAAATCAATCTTGTGAGGGTTTTCCATGTTATTATTAAAAATATATATCTTGTGCATACATTTTACCATTCTCTTTAACAACTTAGTTGTAAGCACTTTGTCTGAATTTTTCTTTTTAAATTTTTTTAATGTTTTACATTCCAAATTTTCATATTGGATAATTATTTCTATCTAATTTATATTAAGAATAGGATGTTGACTCATTTTCATTCATTCCATTCTTCTATTTTTATGCCATATATAAAACCATTTTTCCATTTATTTTTCTTTTTGTTTATACTTGGGAACAAATTTTACAACACTTAGCTATTGATTTGTGCAGAATTCCTTATTCTATATAGAGATTCCCTTCTCTATAACAATTTCCCTGCACTCCGCAAAAAACATTCTCCCACGCAAGTCATTTTTCACAAAACCCAATACTTAGTTTCGTTTAACCTTCCCTTTGTGTGGAGGACACATCATTACCCTCTTCTCTGCACAAACCTCCTCTGCACAACCTTTTCTTTCGCACACCTTTCCCTTCCACACTTTTGAAGTTCCACACAACTAATGTTATAAGGATTGATCTCTCTCTATCTATACATAGTGAAATATCTATAAATATTGTGCACCTTGCACGTTCTTTAAGGGTCACTTGTTGCACATTAATGAATTCCAATTTGTGAGGTAAAGGGAGGTGATCCAAGGACAATGTGAATTAATTACCCCACTTTTCCAAGAATCACTTTCTTTTCAAAATAACTTCCATTTTGGTTTCCCATATTTCGAAAGGAATTTGTACATATGAAAAGGATGTTTTGATAAATGTAATTCATGCACTTAGCCTTTAAACAAGCTTGGGCTCCGTAATTCATAAGTGATTGTATCATGTATATCAAAGTGCATTGGACGAATAAGGAATATGGAAACTAGAAGAAGGAAAGATCCCTTTTGTGGAGATATTGCTAGCTCTCTCTCCTACCAAGACAAAGACTTCCATTGGTTTTGTTCCATATCAGTGGTATCAGAGCTTAACTCTTGCATCAAGGAAAAATAACAAAATCTGGACGACAGGCTTGGTAAATGTTGGTTGTATGCCTGAAGTTTTTTACTTCAAAGTGATATTTTCCTAGTGTGCTCGTAGATTTGATACAAAAAGAAAAAAAAATTGAGTAGAGCTCGAAGGGAAGAACCTTCTTCTATTAACTCCAAAAATATTTAAAAGGATGCTTCCACGACCTTCTTCCAATAAAAGTCTTAAGCTTCTAGAAGTTGACTCTTTTATGGATTCTCGAGGTGGTGGAGAAAATTTGTTAAATGATTTTATGGTTTCATCTATAGATATGTCGTCTTACCTCTCATCCATCGACATATCTATGTTGGCGGAGCCATACCTTTATTTTTCATGGTTTCTCATACACTTAATGGGATGAGAATCCACCTCTCACATTCCCAGATCAGTTTTCTATGTATTACATTTTTCTTTTCGAAAAGAAGTCATCTTCAACTAGGTCAAGGTAATCTCAAATGAGATTTCCTTTCAACTGGAAAACTATTTAAAGACTTGGATGTTTTTTATGATCGTGTATCTAGTCCTGGTAGTCGCCTATTGTAATATCTTTGAGGGGTTTCCCCTAAGATAAAATTTAGATGTTGATATTTAACCAATTCAGTTCAGGTACCCTATTCTTTGAAAACACAAGGAACCTTTCCTTGTATGCCTTATTCAATATAAATTCCTTAACGAATTTAGATATATGTTGATTGGATCTGCACCCAGAAGGATAACTCAAGATGTGAAAGATTTTCTCAAAGGAAAAGGAGTTTGTTTTTATGAAGAGAACCATAGTTACATTAGATTGTATGCTTGTGAATAAAACCCTCTTCCTATTCATGTGTTTGTTTGTGACAGGTATCTTTTTGCATAGGTTTTTAGACAGTACAAGGAATGTCCATCATGCTTGAGAGAAAAAATGAAGAAGCAATTTATTTCATTACCCTTTCATGTCACCAACATGACGATGAGTAATTCCACCCATTTAATGGAAATGTCTAAAATGTTTGCCCCGTTCAATTTAAAGGAAAGAAAACTCTTGAGAGGTTTTGACCTTAAAGGATTGTTATCCAAACACTTGCCATCCATGAGATATAGAAATATTTTTACAAGGATTGTTGAAGGAACTAGTGATAGTGACCCAAATAAACCAATGAATAAGGAAAAGTATGTATCTAATGATGATGTGGTCATGGAAGTTAGCACAAACACTCAAAGACAAAATAGAACAATGCAATGAGGAAAAGACATGGCCAACATGAAATCTTCTTATGTTCCCCATTCACGTAGGATTTACTCCTCTACACAAAAGAAATAGGAATCAAATGTGTGCAGAGGAGAGAATAATGAAGGACGTGTTGGAGGAAACAATGGAGAAGATCCAACCACTGTTGCTATTGAAAAATAAAATGTGGTATCTCAACATAAAAGAAAGAGAATCCCAAGATAAATGACTCGTAGAACTGAGGAATCCCAAGGAATGTAGTTGATATGGAAAAAGATAAGGCCATGATGTCCGACTAGGCGGCACTTCGAATCGCTAAAAGTAAACGAATTGTAGAGGAGTTGGCCCAAGAGGAACCAATGTTATACTTGTATTTTCCACCATAGGTTGTGCAAGCATGTTATTAGATGTTATGAGGCTAGAATTACATAATTGAGTAAAATTCTCATAATTATTTCACAAGGGAAATCATTATTTTGTCACAATTTCATAATTGTGAAATATGAATTATTTCATAATTGAGAATAAACTCATAATTGAAAAGAAAGTTCATAGTGAGTTGGAAAAATCTCATAATTGAGCATGGAACTTGAGAAAAAATCTCATAATAGAGAAAAGGTTCATAATAGGTTGGAGAAAGCTCATAATTAAGCATGAAACTTGTGCATGACTTGTAATTGCTTAGTTCACATGCCATCAAGCCTATCTATGACTTGTAATTGCTTTGTTCACACGCCATCAAGCCTATATATGACTTGTAATTACTTAGTTCACATGTTATCAAGCTATCTATGACTTGTATCCACCTATCCATGACATGTATCCACCTAATTCACATGTCATGAAGCCTATCTCCAATCTCTTCTAAAATACTATAAGAAGAGGCCAAATCAAGGAAATGGGGAGGATATTTGAAGGTGGTTATGCTAGAAAAATAGAGAGAGGAGCTCAAGAGGCTAAGGAGGATCATTGGGAACTTGGATCTAGGAGGAATGCATCAACATTTGAGGTATGAATTGATGTAATTTCTTCATGTTGATGAATAGATCATTGGTTTTCCCCCTGGATATATTTGTATTTCATTTTCAAATATTTGGATCTGATCTTGTGATTGATAGATCTGATTAGATACAAGTAGATCCAGTATTCTAACACCAAGTAGAGAGGTGGAAAGGAATTGTTTGTCTTTTGTGTTCAGGAAGCATATCGCGGAGATTGGAGCTAGAAATTCAGATTTGCATCGGATGGGATATACAAAGGAAAACCTACAATTCAAGGTATGTTATCTCTACCACTCTTCATGTTAATTATGAATCCATCTACTTGAGTCTAGGAAATCCATAGGAATCTAGACTTGTTTTTGTCTAGGATCAATAGGCATATCCTAGAGATATATTTTCATCCACCTTGTGAGATTCCTATGATATTTTATCCCATAACAGAATTGGCGACCATACTAGGGAGATCCTTTTCTTTTTTTCCTTGGCTCTCTTAAAGATTTTTTCCTCTAAAAAAGGATTGCGGCCTTTAGATAAAATTATGTAACTTTGTGTGAAAAATATGAAGGAACTAACTAGATATTTGGATTCCTCTCGAAAATTTATCTGATTTTAAAAAAAAATCATCCAGATCAGTGTCTAGAAAGCAAAGTTATCGTTGATTTAAAATCAGCTATTTTGCAGATTTTCCGTGACGGCTTCGTGGATTGTTTGGCTAATATATTTTGATATACTATTTAGATTGCAGCCAAAACAAATCCATTATAAATATGATCTCCAGGGATTTATTTTCATATATTATATCATATTATTTTGGTAAATATAGAGTGTAGTACAATCCTTGCAAATTTATGCTCCCAAACTCTAGATCTCCATTACGTTTATTTTTTTTTCAAGTTTTGGGTGTGATCCTGGTAGAGACATTGGAGTGGGTTTATCTAGCATCATTTCCAATTTCCTACAACCCCTTTGCTTTTTGTTGTTGTTTTATTTACTTTTCCATTCATATTCTTGCTTAGATCGGGATTTTTTTACATTGCAATTGGAAAAAATAACCAAAAAAGACAAAAAAGTGTTTCATGCTTGACTGCTTTTGAAGCATTAGTAAAAGAGTGCATTGGTTCTTCATTTATTGGTTTCCAATTCTTGAAAAAGTTTCAGGTCTGAAATATATGTTGGTTTCTTGGTGTGTGTGAGGTTTCATTTCAGAAGTTGCAAAGAAAAGGAAAAGTATATTTCCCTCCCATAGCTAGATTTCATCGAATTGAAAATTTGCATTATCATCTTTGTGTTGCTCGGTTGGGTAAAGAGTTACAACATCACCAAAAGTTTCATTCGCTTCCCTTAGACTTAAGTAACAACCATTAAAAGAAAAAATGCAATCTAAAATTCATTAGACACTTTTCTTTTATAGTGAACCAACATTAGATAGTCTTAGGGCCTTGGATTAGGATTGGAGAGTAAACTATCCAAGGCCATGAAAACTAAACTTAGGATTCATTGAAAAGCGATAAACCCGTTCTTGCAACTAGTGTGTCGAGAGCCTCCTCTAACACAAGAGTTAAGCATGAGGTCGCATCAGGGAAAGTAGGGAGATTACCCCTCTTTGTTTGTTTTGGTGTTTGTGGTACCACTTCGATTGCTACGTATATGGGTGTTTCATTGGTTAACACCTTCAGATCTTCGAGCTTAGTTACCCTCCCCTTATGTGTGGTCGTACCTATGACTATTCGCCCAGTCATTGATTGGGAGGTGGTAGCCTTAGTGATCTTTCCTAGGTAGCCACAGGGGTCACTGCATGTGGGATGTGCTTGTAGTATCTAGGGTAGACATTCATTCACAGTCTAAGTTCCCTTGGAGGGTGTCTGCCTTAATAAATGGTACTTGGACCAGTCAGGGTTGTTTCACGAAGATCATCATAACTGCTCCTCATACCTTCACTATCCAATCTTGTAGGGACTTCATCTCCCCCATATGGTTGGTTCTCGGAAGGCCCCTGAGCCAATTGGTTTGCTTATTGTTAGCCTAGATTGATTAGGGTGTGCTCTTTGAGTCTAAGTCTAGGTCGGCCTTAGGTTTAATTGTGTTTGGATTTGTACATATTAAATTCATCGTGGCTAAATCACCACATCAGTCCCATTGACTATGAGGACTTGAGCCAATCACTAAGGTGCAATCGCCTCTAAAGAAATGTAAGATAGGTGACAAGGAATTCGAAGGGATTCAACTTTGGTTTGATGATATTGGTTTTTTTCAAGTAGAAATGGTATATGAATGTTCTCCACCAGATTTTAACCCTCCTTTCACTGATCTAGACACACCCATACTTATCCAAGTAAGGTAAATTTTTAGTGATCCTTTTCCTTTGTTTAGTGATCCTCCCACCATGTCAAGACTGAGTGTTGTGTCCAATGTGGTTGAACCATCGATCACATATTCAAGTGGGACTGGGGGAAATCCCTAAGGGGGCATCCTTGTTATGTCCATGTTACCATACCTTATCACCATTGGACCTACACCGTCCATGCCTTTTTCTGCAGGCCCCTCAATCTGGGGGATGAAAATTATGTCGTCCTTCCCATCCATTACTATACCTAACATTCCTATGCCCATCCCATCCATTTTTATGCCCACTTATAGATCATTTTCTAGTGGGCGACCGAGCCTTGGCTTCAGCATGGGAGGTGGAAAACCTTCCACCTCCACCAATCTTATGAGTGGCTTGGCATCACCAGATGCAGGTGTACCTTTTGGGTGGAATATGTCTAGTGGTTTGGGATTTTTCCCTAGCCAAGCTTGAGACAATAGTACACAACAAGTTTTAACTTTCCATGGGTCAACACACCCTTCCCTGGGGGGGAATTTTCACCATGGGGAAGGCTTCCCTTTGTTAACACATTTGGTCCTGGGAGTTTCTTCCCTAGGACTACCTTTGGGAATATTTTTCCTGAAGGGTCCACATTTACCCATGGGGGCATCCCCCCTGGGAGCATGTTTGGGTCTGAGAGAAGTCATGATCCTGGAAGTGACACCATTCCTGGGGTCACTCACTCTTCAGGAGCTCCTCAACCCTACAATAGTACAAATACAGGGGGACTGCAAGGTCCATCTAGGACAACAAAGACTTCACCTCCCTCCCATTCCTCATTCACGTCGTTTCCTTTCCTTGCAACGTTAGACTTACTTGATTTATCACGATTGATGAATGATCATATTTCCAACGACCCTTCATGGTTGTAAATGCCTTCCAAGTTTCCATCATATATCATTAATTTCAATGGTAAGTCAGAAGAGGATCCCCCCATGCACATCATGACATACCACTTATGGTGCTCATCCAACTCATTGATGGAAAATAGTGTGAAGTTGCGTATTTTCCAAATATCCTTGATCGGATTTGTCACCAAATGGTACATTGAATTAAAAGTAGGTTCCTTTAAAATATTCAATGACCTGGAAATGGCATTCTTAATGCACTACCAATTTCCCATACGATACGAGAGAGGGACAAAGCTTTTGACTTCCCTGCATCAAGATAATGCCACTCATATTTATGATCATATACATGAGTGGAGATGAATATGTAGGATGATTAAGACCCGGATTATGGACAAAATTCTAATGAATTGGTTCACAAAGTCCCTCCTACCACCCATTTCCCGATATGTAGCTATGGTCGAGGTGGCCACCGAGGAGCAAGCAATTTTGTGTGCCCAACACTTAGATTTTATTTATTCATAGTAGGGTACACTTTATGACATTTTCCCAAATTCTCCTCGGTTTTCGATAGATCCAAGGAAGCCAAACCCTGAACCCCATGTCGAGAGTGTGGTTGGTTATGTTGCCCATGCCTCTATAAACCATTTAGCTGATCAAATGGCTCACATATTTATTTTATCACACCTGTCAGCTTCTAGCACTAGTTCTCAAACTACTACAATCCTTACTCGGACCTCCGAGGTGAATTCTGTGCAGTCCATGCAACTGAAAAATCCTGAGCATCCTAGAGGAAAGAAGAAAAGGAAACAAAAACAAAATTCCAACACTAAGAAAGGGATTACTCCCACACATAACAACCAAGAGGGGGGAACTAAAGAGAATAATAAAAGTTGATTCCCCTGCATGATTTGTGGGGAGGACCACCCTACTCATTAGTGTCCTAGAAAGGATGAGTTCCACTGATTTTTGGCATAGTAGTGGGCCCCCAAGCAACCTATTGTCTTAACCCATCCTTTCCGCCCTCAACCTCAAAAAATGGTTTCCACAAATATTGACCCTCCGCAAGGGGGCATGGCAGCTGCCCCTCATCATGAGGGGTCTTCTTTGAATGTTTCCATTTCCATGTCTACGCTTGAAGTTCTTCAAAGCTTCCCCACGCAATGGAAATATGTGTTGTCATCCATAGGTGGGGTTGATCTCTTGGAGTCAAGTTTGATGACCTTCGATTCTTCTGATGTTACTCATAGGCTCTCCCATCAAGTATCCTTCAAGATAACAGTGTTATCGATGGGGAAAAACATCTACCAAATAGTGGTGGATAAAAGACCCTCAACTTTCATCATGTCTATGTCTTGTTGGAAATCCCTTAGCTCTCCAAATATCGATACGTCCACTACACTATCGAAATCATTCGACGGACACATGTTCCAGCCTCAAGTAATAATCACCACCTTACTCATTACATTATGTGGTAATATTGTCTTTGTTGTTGTGGAGGTCGTCGATACACCTTTTGAGAACAATTTTCTACTTGGGCATACTTGGTTCTACGAGATGACTGCAGTTGTCGCATCGGTCTTTAGGGTCTTACACTTCCCTCACCAAAGGGAAAATAGTGACAATAGATCATCTTGTGTTCTATACCCCAGACCTTGGATTTAATGTGGGATCTAAAATACCCTTTGTCGATGATACCATGCAGTCTTACATGAACCTTGGTGTGGGGATGTTCAAAGATCCTTCGCTTATGGAAATTTTTCCCCTTCCCTGTTAAGAACCAAATATCAAAATATCATAAAAACCTCGTAATAAGTAATCAAGACCTTGACAAAGAGATAAATTCATATAATAAGCCTCTCCGAAGGGGCGACCTCCTTATACATCATATTAATTAACAATTACAAGATGATTCCAAATGAAAAGGTCTCCTTGGTATATATAGGAGACTGGGAGGTACAATTACAACTAATGGGCATATGCCAACATAAATAAAATAACAATACTAATGTAATATGCCCCAATTAAGGGGTAATGTGCCACGAATTAGGGCTTAACTTGTCCCTCCCCTTCAGAAAAGTGTTTTCCTCAATACTTGAGTAGTTCTGGATGCTTCTGTATAAAAGACTCATCTTCCCACGTGGAATCTTTAGCAGGTAGTTTCTTCCACTTGATGAGATACTCTGAAATTGATCTATTCCTTAGCTGGTGAATTCTTATGCCAGTGATAGCTTCATACTCCAATATGATTTTTCCTTCCTTGTCAAGTTCTGCAAATATAGTTTGAACTAGGATCTTGTCACCTATAACCTTCTTTAAGCATGAAACATGGAAAACGGGGTGTACTCACAAAGATGCAGGAAGATCCAATGTGTATTCCATAGTACCAATATTTTGCAACACCTTATAAGGGCCATAGTACTTCAGTGATAATTTATTATCCCTCTTAGCTTTCTTGAGGGACATTTGTGTGTATGGTTGTATTCTTAAAAACACCCAATCCCCTCTTCAAAACTTATTTCACTACAATGATGATTTGCTTGTTGTTTCATGTGATTTTGTGCCATGGTCAAGTTGTCCTTTAGGAGTTGGAGAACTTGTTGTTGATGCTCAATGTGATCTTCCATTGCTTGAACCTTACATTTTTATTTTAGACAAGAAGTGATGGATGGTGGGTGATATCCATAAAGCGCCATAAATGGTGTCATTTTTGCTGCAGTATGAAAGGAATTGTTATACCACCATTCTTCCAAGGGTATCCACTTGAACCATTGTGTTTGTTTATGAAAGACAAAGCAACGAAGGAATCCTTCCAGAAATTTATTCACTATATTAGTTTATCCATCATATTGAGGATGATAAGATGAGCTATGAGCCATTTGAGTACCCAAACAAGAAATATAATTGTGTCCAAAAATGTCCAGTGAAGATGGGATCTTTGTCACTCACAATAATCTTTGGGCTTCCATGTATCTTTTGAACTGTTTCCATGAATGTGGTAGCAAATATAGTGGATTTGAAAGGATGAGAGAGTGCAAAAAAGTGTGCATACTTGGTAAATCTATCAACAATCACCATGATCACACTCTTTCCTTCAGACTTTGGTAACCCTATGATGAAATCCATGGAAACCTCATCCCAACGCTGACTTGGAATGTCTAATGGTTTTAAAATACCTGAGGTCTTAACTGTTGCCACCTTATTTTGTTGGAAAACCAAAAAAATTTCCACAAACCTTTGAAAATCAGTTTTAAGGCCATCCCAAAAAAAATGCCTCTTGACTGTTTGATAGGTTTTCAAAAATCCTGAGTACCCTTCTATCAGAGAGGTGTGCAATTCCATAAGTACATTTTGTTTGACATGGGAGTTCTTACATAAATATAAGAAATATGTGCACCATAGTGAATCATTTTTCCATGTAAATTTATCGGATGCACTGGAATCTTGCTGCAACCTTTGAATGAGAGTCCATAGTTCTTCGTCATTATTCCATTCATCCTTTGCTTATGTTATCCAATTAGGTTGGTTAATAGAGATAGCACAGAGAAATGCCTCAACATCTTCATCATTTCTTGAGAGTGCATATGCCACAAAATGTTTCTTCCCCTTTTTGTAGATGATTAACATTTTGTGTCATAGCAATACCTATGAGGATACAAGCATCAATACCTTCTTCAAGCAATTGATAAATCTCAAGAAAAATATTTCAATTGCGGAGAAGATTAAGAACTTCCAAAGATTGAGTATAAAGGTAACAGATATTCCAAATGATCACTTGATTGATGTCTTCATAGGAACTTTAAAGGATAAAATTCAACATGAGGTTCTCCTTTGGGAACCCAAATCATTGGAGAATGTGTTCAGGTTGGTGAGAAATGTTGAAAGTAAAAATATGGCTATGGCTATTAGAAGGACCACACCTAACATCTATCGAGAGAATAATGTTCCTTCTTCTAAACCAACTCAACCTACAAGGTTAACACCTCAACAATTGGAGGAAAGAAAAGCAAAAGTTTTATGCTTTAATTGTGACAGCAAGTATAGTAAGGGACATAAGTGTGGTGAGAATAAATTATTCTACATAGATTCTGAAGAGGAAGAAGAACAAGAATAAGAACAAGAACCATCTCAAGATGAAGATGTAGAAGATATTTCTTATGAAGAGATGACTCCCACCATATCATGTCATGCATTGGCTTTAATTAGCACTCCTCAACCCCTAAAGATCGAAGGACATATCAAAAAGAAAAAGGTAATAGTGTTAATTGATTCTGGCAGTACTCATAATTTCATTCACTGCAAATTAGCCAAATCTCTCAATTGCTTTATATATCCAACGCCAGAGTTTCAAGTAATGATTGCAAATGGAGGAACTATCAATTGCTTAGGAAAATTCCATAAGAAAAATCTTACTATGGGGGAATATGTAATGAATATTCCAATGATTGTTATACCCATGGGTGGTGTTGATGTCATACTAAAGGTGCAATGGTTACAATCATTGGGAACTGTGGATTTTAATTTTCAAGAACTTTTCATGAAATTTTCATTGGAAGGAAATAAATTTGAGTAAAGGGTATCACAGGGAAACCCAATAAGATGGTAAGATCTAATGGCATGACAAAATTATTGAAAAAAGGGGCATCAGCATGTAATTATAAAACTATGCTCACTCGATGTTCAAACATCTAAGCCATCTATTCCCCTAGATTCCAAGGGATCAATGATAAGCATTCAAAAGTATTTGAAGATATTTCCAATGGCATTCCACCCACTCGAGATCATGATCATGTTATTCACTTAATTCCTGGGAGTGCTCCTCCTAACATTAGGCCTTATAGATACCCTTATGCCCAGAAGAGTGAAATTGAGCATATGGTTGAATAAATGTTAAAGGTTGGAATTATTAGACAACACTACTACGGATTTGAGCTCCCACGTACCTCGTGTATATCAGGAGACCCCCTAGAATCCTGAGACCAACTAATTAAACTATTTCGTTGTCTTGTTTCTATAGTACACCGAGAACAACACTCGGGGATATCACTCTCCATTACCTAGGTAGTCAGATAGTACAGCTAAGGGCATGGTCAAGCCTCCTTAGTTAGTGCCCTGAGATATTGGGTCGAGTACTATTGTTGGACCTCGCATGTATATCAGAGAGCTATAGCACCTGACACTCCCTTGTCTGTGAGAACCTTTGCCTAAGCCAATTAGGAATTCCTACCTTGCAGTGATACTTGGCCAACATTCCACCAAAAAAGGGAACTTCTACACCAAATAAGCCCTCAAATAGTCATACTTGGACTCTTGATGAAGGTGAAGAAATGCACAAGGACATAGATGATTTACAAA
>ML808689.1:72932-101660 GCA_009831015.1 Picea engelmannii | reverse complement strand
TAGTGAAATATCTATAAATATTGTGCACCTTGCACGTTCTTTAAGGGTCACTTGTTGCACATTAATGAATTCCAATTTGTGAGGTAAAGGGAGGTGATCCAAGGACAATGTGAATTAATTACCCCACTTTTCCAAGAATCACTTTCTTTTCAAAATAACTTCCATTTTGGTTTCCCATATTTCGAAAGGAATTTGTACATATGAAAAGGATGTTTTGATAAATGTAATTCATGCACTTAGCCTTTAAACAAGCTTGGGCTCCGTAATTCATAAGTGATTGTATCATGTATATCAAAGTGCATTGGACGAATAAGGAATATGGAAACTAGAAGAAGGAAAGATCCCTTTTGTGGAGATATTGCTAGCTCTCTCTCCTACCAAGACAAAGACTTCCATTGGTTTTGTTCCATATCAGTGGTATCAGAGCTTAACTCTTGCATCAAGGAAAAATAACAAAATCTGGACGACAGGCTTGGTAAATGTTGGTTGTATGCCTGAAGTTTTTTACTTCAAAGTGATATTTTCCTAGTGTGCTCGTAGATTTGATACAAAAAGAAAAAAAAATTGAGTAGAGCTCGAAGGGAAGAACCTTCTTCTATTAACTCCAAAAATATTTAAAAGGATGCTTCCACGACCTTCTTCCAATAAAAGTCTTAAGCTTCTAGAAGTTGACTCTTTTATGGATTCTCGAGGTGGTGGAGAAAATTTGTTAAATGATTTTATGGTTTCATCTATAGATATGTCGTCTTACCTCTCATCCATCGACATATCTATGTTGGCGGAGCCATACCTTTATTTTTCATGGTTTCTCATACACTTAATGGGATGAGAATCCACCTCTCACATTCCCAGATCAGTTTTCTATGTATTACATTTTTCTTTTCGAAAAGAAGTCATCTTCAACTAGGTCAAGGTAATCTCAAATGAGATTTCCTTTCAACTGGAAAACTATTTAAAGACTTGGATGTTTTTTATGATCGTGTATCTAGTCCTGGTAGTCGCCTATTGTAATATCTTTGAGGGGTTTCCCCTAAGATAAAATTTAGATGTTGATATTTAACCAATTCAGTTCAGGTACCCTATTCTTTGAAAACACAAGGAACCTTTCCTTGTATGCCTTATTCAATATAAATTCCTTAACGAATTTAGATATATGTTGATTGGATCTGCACCCAGAAGGATAACTCAAGATGTGAAAGATTTTCTCAAAGGAAAAGGAGTTTGTTTTTATGAAGAGAACCATAGTTACATTAGATTGTATGCTTGTGAATAAAACCCTCTTCCTATTCATGTGTTTGTTTGTGACAGGTATCTTTTTGCATAGGTTTTTAGACAGTACAAGGAATGTCCATCATGCTTGAGAGAAAAAATGAAGAAGCAATTTATTTCATTACCCTTTCATGTCACCAACATGACGATGAGTAATTCCACCCATTTAATGGAAATGTCTAAAATGTTTGCCCCGTTCAATTTAAAGGAAAGAAAACTCTTGAGAGGTTTTGACCTTAAAGGATTGTTATCCAAACACTTGCCATCCATGAGATATAGAAATATTTTTACAAGGATTGTTGAAGGAACTAGTGATAGTGACCCAAATAAACCAATGAATAAGGAAAAGTATGTATCTAATGATGATGTGGTCATGGAAGTTAGCACAAACACTCAAAGACAAAATAGAACAATGCAATGAGGAAAAGACATGGCCAACATGAAATCTTCTTATGTTCCCCATTCACGTAGGATTTACTCCTCTACACAAAAGAAATAGGAATCAAATGTGTGCAGAGGAGAGAATAATGAAGGACGTGTTGGAGGAAACAATGGAGAAGATCCAACCACTGTTGCTATTGAAAAATAAAATGTGGTATCTCAACATAAAAGAAAGAGAATCCCAAGATAAATGACTCGTAGAACTGAGGAATCCCAAGGAATGTAGTTGATATGGAAAAAGATAAGGCCATGATGTCCGACTAGGCGGCACTTCGAATCGCTAAAAGTAAACGAATTGTAGAGGAGTTGGCCCAAGAGGAACCAATGTTATACTTGTATTTTCCACCATAGGTTGTGCAAGCATGTTATTAGATGTTATGAGGCTAGAATTACATAATTGAGTAAAATTCTCATAATTATTTCACAAGGGAAATCATTATTTTGTCACAATTTCATAATTGTGAAATATGAATTATTTCATAATTGAGAATAAACTCATAATTGAAAAGAAAGTTCATAGTGAGTTGGAAAAATCTCATAATTGAGCATGGAACTTGAGAAAAAATCTCATAATAGAGAAAAGGTTCATAATAGGTTGGAGAAAGCTCATAATTAAGCATGAAACTTGTGCATGACTTGTAATTGCTTAGTTCACATGCCATCAAGCCTATCTATGACTTGTAATTGCTTTGTTCACACGCCATCAAGCCTATATATGACTTGTAATTACTTAGTTCACATGTTATCAAGCTATCTATGACTTGTATCCACCTATCCATGACATGTATCCACCTAATTCACATGTCATGAAGCCTATCTCCAATCTCTTCTAAAATACTATAAGAAGAGGCCAAATCAAGGAAATGGGGAGGATATTTGAAGGTGGTTATGCTAGAAAAATAGAGAGAGGAGCTCAAGAGGCTAAGGAGGATCATTGGGAACTTGGATCTAGGAGGAATGCATCAACATTTGAGGTATGAATTGATGTAATTTCTTCATGTTGATGAATAGATCATTGGTTTTCCCCCTGGATATATTTGTATTTCATTTTCAAATATTTGGATCTGATCTTGTGATTGATAGATCTGATTAGATACAAGTAGATCCAGTATTCTAACACCAAGTAGAGAGGTGGAAAGGAATTGTTTGTCTTTTGTGTTCAGGAAGCATATCGCGGAGATTGGAGCTAGAAATTCAGATTTGCATCGGATGGGATATACAAAGGAAAACCTACAATTCAAGGTATGTTATCTCTACCACTCTTCATGTTAATTATGAATCCATCTACTTGAGTCTAGGAAATCCATAGGAATCTAGACTTGTTTTTGTCTAGGATCAATAGGCATATCCTAGAGATATATTTTCATCCACCTTGTGAGATTCCTATGATATTTTATCCCATAACAGAATTGGCGACCATACTAGGGAGATCCTTTTCTTTTTTTCCTTGGCTCTCTTAAAGATTTTTTCCTCTAAAAAAGGATTGCGGCCTTTAGATAAAATTATGTAACTTTGTGTGAAAAATATGAAGGAACTAACTAGATATTTGGATTCCTCTCGAAAATTTATCTGATTTTAAAAAAAAATCATCCAGATCAGTGTCTAGAAAGCAAAGTTATCGTTGATTTAAAATCAGCTATTTTGCAGATTTTCCGTGACGGCTTCGTGGATTGTTTGGCTAATATATTTTGATATACTATTTAGATTGCAGCCAAAACAAATCCATTATAAATATGATCTCCAGGGATTTATTTTCATATATTATATCATATTATTTTGGTAAATATAGAGTGTAGTACAATCCTTGCAAATTTATGCTCCCAAACTCTAGATCTCCATTACGTTTATTTTTTTTTCAAGTTTTGGGTGTGATCCTGGTAGAGACATTGGAGTGGGTTTATCTAGCATCATTTCCAATTTCCTACAACCCCTTTGCTTTTTGTTGTTGTTTTATTTACTTTTCCATTCATATTCTTGCTTAGATCGGGATTTTTTTACATTGCAATTGGAAAAAATAACCAAAAAAGACAAAAAAGTGTTTCATGCTTGACTGCTTTTGAAGCATTAGTAAAAGAGTGCATTGGTTCTTCATTTATTGGTTTCCAATTCTTGAAAAAGTTTCAGGTCTGAAATATATGTTGGTTTCTTGGTGTGTGTGAGGTTTCATTTCAGAAGTTGCAAAGAAAAGGAAAAGTATATTTCCCTCCCATAGCTAGATTTCATCGAATTGAAAATTTGCATTATCATCTTTGTGTTGCTCGGTTGGGTAAAGAGTTACAACATCACCAAAAGTTTCATTCGCTTCCCTTAGACTTAAGTAACAACCATTAAAAGAAAAAATGCAATCTAAAATTCATTAGACACTTTTCTTTTATAGTGAACCAACATTAGATAGTCTTAGGGCCTTGGATTAGGATTGGAGAGTAAACTATCCAAGGCCATGAAAACTAAACTTAGGATTCATTGAAAAGCGATAAACCCGTTCTTGCAACTAGTGTGTCGAGAGCCTCCTCTAACACAAGAGTTAAGCATGAGGTCGCATCAGGGAAAGTAGGGAGATTACCCCTCTTTGTTTGTTTTGGTGTTTGTGGTACCACTTCGATTGCTACGTATATGGGTGTTTCATTGGTTAACACCTTCAGATCTTCGAGCTTAGTTACCCTCCCCTTATGTGTGGTCGTACCTATGACTATTCGCCCAGTCATTGATTGGGAGGTGGTAGCCTTAGTGATCTTTCCTAGGTAGCCACAGGGGTCACTGCATGTGGGATGTGCTTGTAGTATCTAGGGTAGACATTCATTCACAGTCTAAGTTCCCTTGGAGGGTGTCTGCCTTAATAAATGGTACTTGGACCAGTCAGGGTTGTTTCACGAAGATCATCATAACTGCTCCTCATACCTTCACTATCCAATCTTGTAGGGACTTCATCTCCCCCATATGGTTGGTTCTCGGAAGGCCCCTGAGCCAATTGGTTTGCTTATTGTTAGCCTAGATTGATTAGGGTGTGCTCTTTGAGTCTAAGTCTAGGTCGGCCTTAGGTTTAATTGTGTTTGGATTTGTACATATTAAATTCATCGTGGCTAAATCACCACATCAGTCCCATTGACTATGAGGACTTGAGCCAATCACTAAGGTGCAATCGCCTCTAAAGAAATGTAAGATAGGTGACAAGGAATTCGAAGGGATTCAACTTTGGTTTGATGATATTGGTTTTTTTCAAGTAGAAATGGTATATGAATGTTCTCCACCAGATTTTAACCCTCCTTTCACTGATCTAGACACACCCATACTTATCCAAGTAAGGTAAATTTTTAGTGATCCTTTTCCTTTGTTTAGTGATCCTCCCACCATGTCAAGACTGAGTGTTGTGTCCAATGTGGTTGAACCATCGATCACATATTCAAGTGGGACTGGGGGAAATCCCTAAGGGGGCATCCTTGTTATGTCCATGTTACCATACCTTATCACCATTGGACCTACACCGTCCATGCCTTTTTCTGCAGGCCCCTCAATCTGGGGGATGAAAATTATGTCGTCCTTCCCATCCATTACTATACCTAACATTCCTATGCCCATCCCATCCATTTTTATGCCCACTTATAGATCATTTTCTAGTGGGCGACCGAGCCTTGGCTTCAGCATGGGAGGTGGAAAACCTTCCACCTCCACCAATCTTATGAGTGGCTTGGCATCACCAGATGCAGGTGTACCTTTTGGGTGGAATATGTCTAGTGGTTTGGGATTTTTCCCTAGCCAAGCTTGAGACAATAGTACACAACAAGTTTTAACTTTCCATGGGTCAACACACCCTTCCCTGGGGGGGAATTTTCACCATGGGGAAGGCTTCCCTTTGTTAACACATTTGGTCCTGGGAGTTTCTTCCCTAGGACTACCTTTGGGAATATTTTTCCTGAAGGGTCCACATTTACCCATGGGGGCATCCCCCCTGGGAGCATGTTTGGGTCTGAGAGAAGTCATGATCCTGGAAGTGACACCATTCCTGGGGTCACTCACTCTTCAGGAGCTCCTCAACCCTACAATAGTACAAATACAGGGGGACTGCAAGGTCCATCTAGGACAACAAAGACTTCACCTCCCTCCCATTCCTCATTCACGTCGTTTCCTTTCCTTGCAACGTTAGACTTACTTGATTTATCACGATTGATGAATGATCATATTTCCAACGACCCTTCATGGTTGTAAATGCCTTCCAAGTTTCCATCATATATCATTAATTTCAATGGTAAGTCAGAAGAGGATCCCCCCATGCACATCATGACATACCACTTATGGTGCTCATCCAACTCATTGATGGAAAATAGTGTGAAGTTGCGTATTTTCCAAATATCCTTGATCGGATTTGTCACCAAATGGTACATTGAATTAAAAGTAGGTTCCTTTAAAATATTCAATGACCTGGAAATGGCATTCTTAATGCACTACCAATTTCCCATACGATACGAGAGAGGGACAAAGCTTTTGACTTCCCTGCATCAAGATAATGCCACTCATATTTATGATCATATACATGAGTGGAGATGAATATGTAGGATGATTAAGACCCGGATTATGGACAAAATTCTAATGAATTGGTTCACAAAGTCCCTCCTACCACCCATTTCCCGATATGTAGCTATGGTCGAGGTGGCCACCGAGGAGCAAGCAATTTTGTGTGCCCAACACTTAGATTTTATTTATTCATAGTAGGGTACACTTTATGACATTTTCCCAAATTCTCCTCGGTTTTCGATAGATCCAAGGAAGCCAAACCCTGAACCCCATGTCGAGAGTGTGGTTGGTTATGTTGCCCATGCCTCTATAAACCATTTAGCTGATCAAATGGCTCACATATTTATTTTATCACACCTGTCAGCTTCTAGCACTAGTTCTCAAACTACTACAATCCTTACTCGGACCTCCGAGGTGAATTCTGTGCAGTCCATGCAACTGAAAAATCCTGAGCATCCTAGAGGAAAGAAGAAAAGGAAACAAAAACAAAATTCCAACACTAAGAAAGGGATTACTCCCACACATAACAACCAAGAGGGGGGAACTAAAGAGAATAATAAAAGTTGATTCCCCTGCATGATTTGTGGGGAGGACCACCCTACTCATTAGTGTCCTAGAAAGGATGAGTTCCACTGATTTTTGGCATAGTAGTGGGCCCCCAAGCAACCTATTGTCTTAACCCATCCTTTCCGCCCTCAACCTCAAAAAATGGTTTCCACAAATATTGACCCTCCGCAAGGGGGCATGGCAGCTGCCCCTCATCATGAGGGGTCTTCTTTGAATGTTTCCATTTCCATGTCTACGCTTGAAGTTCTTCAAAGCTTCCCCACGCAATGGAAATATGTGTTGTCATCCATAGGTGGGGTTGATCTCTTGGAGTCAAGTTTGATGACCTTCGATTCTTCTGATGTTACTCATAGGCTCTCCCATCAAGTATCCTTCAAGATAACAGTGTTATCGATGGGGAAAAACATCTACCAAATAGTGGTGGATAAAAGACCCTCAACTTTCATCATGTCTATGTCTTGTTGGAAATCCCTTAGCTCTCCAAATATCGATACGTCCACTACACTATCGAAATCATTCGACGGACACATGTTCCAGCCTCAAGTAATAATCACCACCTTACTCATTACATTATGTGGTAATATTGTCTTTGTTGTTGTGGAGGTCGTCGATACACCTTTTGAGAACAATTTTCTACTTGGGCATACTTGGTTCTACGAGATGACTGCAGTTGTCGCATCGGTCTTTAGGGTCTTACACTTCCCTCACCAAAGGGAAAATAGTGACAATAGATCATCTTGTGTTCTATACCCCAGACCTTGGATTTAATGTGGGATCTAAAATACCCTTTGTCGATGATACCATGCAGTCTTACATGAACCTTGGTGTGGGGATGTTCAAAGATCCTTCGCTTATGGAAATTTTTCCCCTTCCCTGTTAAGAACCAAATATCAAAATATCATAAAAACCTCGTAATAAGTAATCAAGACCTTGACAAAGAGATAAATTCATATAATAAGCCTCTCCGAAGGGGCGACCTCCTTATACATCATATTAATTAACAATTACAAGATGATTCCAAATGAAAAGGTCTCCTTGGTATATATAGGAGACTGGGAGGTACAATTACAACTAATGGGCATATGCCAACATAAATAAAATAACAATACTAATGTAATATGCCCCAATTAAGGGGTAATGTGCCACGAATTAGGGCTTAACTTGTCCCTCCCCTTCAGAAAAGTGTTTTCCTCAATACTTGAGTAGTTCTGGATGCTTCTGTATAAAAGACTCATCTTCCCACGTGGAATCTTTAGCAGGTAGTTTCTTCCACTTGATGAGATACTCTGAAATTGATCTATTCCTTAGCTGGTGAATTCTTATGCCAGTGATAGCTTCATACTCCAATATGATTTTTCCTTCCTTGTCAAGTTCTGCAAATATAGTTTGAACTAGGATCTTGTCACCTATAACCTTCTTTAAGCATGAAACATGGAAAACGGGGTGTACTCACAAAGATGCAGGAAGATCCAATGTGTATTCCATAGTACCAATATTTTGCAACACCTTATAAGGGCCATAGTACTTCAGTGATAATTTATTATCCCTCTTAGCTTTCTTGAGGGACATTTGTGTGTATGGTTGTATTCTTAAAAACACCCAATCCCCTCTTCAAAACTTATTTCACTACAATGATGATTTGCTTGTTGTTTCATGTGATTTTGTGCCATGGTCAAGTTGTCCTTTAGGAGTTGGAGAACTTGTTGTTGATGCTCAATGTGATCTTCCATTGCTTGAACCTTACATTTTTATTTTAGACAAGAAGTGATGGATGGTGGGTGATATCCATAAAGCGCCATAAATGGTGTCATTTTTGCTGCAGTATGAAAGGAATTGTTATACCACCATTCTTCCAAGGGTATCCACTTGAACCATTGTGTTTGTTTATGAAAGACAAAGCAACGAAGGAATCCTTCCAGAAATTTATTCACTATATTAGTTTATCCATCATATTGAGGATGATAAGATGAGCTATGAGCCATTTGAGTACCCAAACAAGAAATATAATTGTGTCCAAAAATGTCCAGTGAAGATGGGATCTTTGTCACTCACAATAATCTTTGGGCTTCCATGTATCTTTTGAACTGTTTCCATGAATGTGGTAGCAAATATAGTGGATTTGAAAGGATGAGAGAGTGCAAAAAAGTGTGCATACTTGGTAAATCTATCAACAATCACCATGATCACACTCTTTCCTTCAGACTTTGGTAACCCTATGATGAAATCCATGGAAACCTCATCCCAACGCTGACTTGGAATGTCTAATGGTTTTAAAATACCTGAGGTCTTAACTGTTGCCACCTTATTTTGTTGGAAAACCAAAAAAATTTCCACAAACCTTTGAAAATCAGTTTTAAGGCCATCCCAAAAAAAATGCCTCTTGACTGTTTGATAGGTTTTCAAAAATCCTGAGTACCCTTCTATCAGAGAGGTGTGCAATTCCATAAGTACATTTTGTTTGACATGGGAGTTCTTACATAAATATAAGAAATATGTGCACCATAGTGAATCATTTTTCCATGTAAATTTATCGGATGCACTGGAATCTTGCTGCAACCTTTGAATGAGAGTCCATAGTTCTTCGTCATTATTCCATTCATCCTTTGCTTATGTTATCCAATTAGGTTGGTTAATAGAGATAGCACAGAGAAATGCCTCAACATCTTCATCATTTCTTGAGAGTGCATATGCCACAAAATGTTTCTTCCCCTTTTTGTAGATGATTAACATTTTGTGTCATAGCAATACCTATGAGGATACAAGCATCAATACCTTCTTCAAGCAATTGATAAATCTCAAGAAAAATATTTCAATTGCGGAGAAGATTAAGAACTTCCAAAGATTGAGTATAAAGGTAACAGATATTCCAAATGATCACTTGATTGATGTCTTCATAGGAACTTTAAAGGATAAAATTCAACATGAGGTTCTCCTTTGGGAACCCAAATCATTGGAGAATGTGTTCAGGTTGGTGAGAAATGTTGAAAGTAAAAATATGGCTATGGCTATTAGAAGGACCACACCTAACATCTATCGAGAGAATAATGTTCCTTCTTCTAAACCAACTCAACCTACAAGGTTAACACCTCAACAATTGGAGGAAAGAAAAGCAAAAGTTTTATGCTTTAATTGTGACAGCAAGTATAGTAAGGGACATAAGTGTGGTGAGAATAAATTATTCTACATAGATTCTGAAGAGGAAGAAGAACAAGAATAAGAACAAGAACCATCTCAAGATGAAGATGTAGAAGATATTTCTTATGAAGAGATGACTCCCACCATATCATGTCATGCATTGGCTTTAATTAGCACTCCTCAACCCCTAAAGATCGAAGGACATATCAAAAAGAAAAAGGTAATAGTGTTAATTGATTCTGGCAGTACTCATAATTTCATTCACTGCAAATTAGCCAAATCTCTCAATTGCTTTATATATCCAACGCCAGAGTTTCAAGTAATGATTGCAAATGGAGGAACTATCAATTGCTTAGGAAAATTCCATAAGAAAAATCTTACTATGGGGGAATATGTAATGAATATTCCAATGATTGTTATACCCATGGGTGGTGTTGATGTCATACTAAAGGTGCAATGGTTACAATCATTGGGAACTGTGGATTTTAATTTTCAAGAACTTTTCATGAAATTTTCATTGGAAGGAAATAAATTTGAGTAAAGGGTATCACAGGGAAACCCAATAAGATGGTAAGATCTAATGGCATGACAAAATTATTGAAAAAAGGGGCATCAGCATGTAATTATAAAACTATGCTCACTCGATGTTCAAACATCTAAGCCATCTATTCCCCTAGATTCCAAGGGATCAATGATAAGCATTCAAAAGTATTTGAAGATATTTCCAATGGCATTCCACCCACTCGAGATCATGATCATGTTATTCACTTAATTCCTGGGAGTGCTCCTCCTAACATTAGGCCTTATAGATACCCTTATGCCCAGAAGAGTGAAATTGAGCATATGGTTGAATAAATGTTAAAGGTTGGAATTATTAGACAACACTACTACGGATTTGAGCTCCCACGTACCTCGTGTATATCAGGAGACCCCCTAGAATCCTGAGACCAACTAATTAAACTATTTCGTTGTCTTGTTTCTATAGTACACCGAGAACAACACTCGGGGATATCACTCTCCATTACCTAGGTAGTCAGATAGTACAGCTAAGGGCATGGTCAAGCCTCCTTAGTTAGTGCCCTGAGATATTGGGTCGAGTACTATTGTTGGACCTCGCATGTATATCAGAGAGCTATAGCACCTGACACTCCCTTGTCTGTGAGAACCTTTGCCTAAGCCAATTAGGAATTCCTACCTTGCAGTGATACTTGGCCAACATTCCACCAAAAAAGGGAACTTCTACACCAAATAAGCCCTCAAATAGTCATACTTGGACTCTTGATGAAGGTGAAGAAATGCACAAGGACATAGATGATTTACAAATAAGGCAGTAAAAAAATATGAACTACAAAGGATGATGGATTCAAATGAATCTAAGCTGGAAGCGATGATGGGTACTAAGATGGATGGATTAAAAGAGGAGATCATGGAAGGGTTGAAAAAGTTGCTAATAGAGATGCCACCTAAAAGTGACAATGAAATTCATGATGAGGACACAATGAAGATGAATCAAGACTGGATAAATTCCATCTTTGGGTTCAAGACCAACCACTTTCCTAAGATCGATATGAGAAAGTTTGATGGCAAGGATACAATCACATGGATACTCTAGATGGAGAAGTTCTTTGATCTACATGATGTGCATCGAACACAAAAGGTATGAATTTTGTCCTTATATTTAGAACCTAATAAGTTGGTGTGGTATCAATGGCTTTGTTCTGGCAAATCACTTGTCACTTGGACAATTTTCACGAAAGAAATGATAGAACACTAGGAGGTACAATTACAACTAATGGACCAAAGTTGACATAAATAAAATAACAATACTAATGTAATATGCCCCAATTAAGGGGTAATGTGCCATGAATTAGGGATTAACATTCCCCCACCATCTCCTACTGCAAACATTGTCCCTATTGTCATTATGTATTCGTTTACCAGTGGATCTCTCAAGTCTATTGATCCTTGGGTGGTACCTCGTCCCGAGGAGTTTGAATCTTATGAATCTTCCCTACTTCCCATTGCGGTCAAGATTGTTGATCCAACAATCTGATCATCATTAGTTGATAATATTCAACACCTCCATCCTCATATGGAGTTTGATCAACCTACTCCACCCACATAGGTTGTTGACTCTCTACGTTCACATGATTTCCTATATACTGAGTTGCATTAAAATGAGGCCATCTTGGAAGTCATGGCTTCCATAGACAAGCTGAGGAAAGATGAGCATCATCGAGAATCCATCCTCATTGATTTGGAACCGATGAGAGTTATCATGATGAGTTGTGACCCGAGACTAGGGGCATTTTCTTGAGCATCCAGTAGACCTCCCAGTCTTGACCATTTTCCACGTTAGTTATCTTTTTTAGAACTTGCCACTGAATTCTCTACTACCCCTCCCATCGAAGATTCACATTTTGTACTTCCTTCATGTCTTGATGGAGCCCATCAAGGAGATTCCCTATATCGCAAGACTACTCACAACAAATATCATCATATACAAAAATTAATTCATGTGTGGCATGGCTCCGACATGGTAATCCATATGATGCCAACATTGGCTCATATGTTCATCGATTATGAAAAGGATCCTTGGTCGGAGCCTAACAATGGTATCTAGTTCGTCTGAATCGATAGAATGAGTAGTTACTTGTACATAGGTGTGTGGTGTGAGTGATTGTTATTTTGCATATAACATATCCAAAAAATCCAAAAATATTTTATTTTCTGAGATTTCATTATGCATTTTGACCCCCAAAATCTAGTTTACATGTGTCGACAGGATTACAAGGAAATTTTTACAAAGATGGTGACTTCCCTAGAACTTGAGGTATGTGTTCCCAAACCAGCATATAGGGACAAATTTTTACCTGCATTCACTTCCTAGGATTATTAAGCATCCATTTTTCTGCTACATGCCTTAGGTTCAATCTTGTCAGGTTCTGACATTGACCACTCCATTTTGCACATCTCGACTTGTACAGTAGTGCCTAACCTTCATGGGCACCCTAATTAGAACCTAGATTTTCATTCGGTGTCCATGTTGTGATTTTGCATCGGCCCAGAAGCCCTCCTTTAGCCCCTCCATGACTTGAATTTGAGCCTCATTTTCCTCTCTTCGTCTATATTCTGGTTGTGGGGGTTCCCGAACATTTTTTATTAATGGTCTCCTATGAATTTGTTGCTTGTGTCATGCTTCTCTTCGCTAGACTTTTATTTTCTCATATCCCACTTACTGCTATTCTAGTAGCCTTGACCATCCATCTCTTGCACTATTTGTCCTTCATTTTGCATCCAACTACCCAGGGAGAAAACAACTACTAAGAGTGGATCTCACTTGCCTGTACCATTTTTATTCATTTTTCTTAGGTTGGTTCCATGCGCTTGGAGCATAGGATCATGTTGTTAATCCACTCATTCTCTCCCAATGAGTTTACTTTTACCTCTTTTTCAGACTCGTAAAAGGAAATGAAAAATATATTGTCGAGTACACTTTTATCTCTTTTTCGGACTCGTAAAAAGACCAGAAAAAGGAACATACCGAGCATACTTGCATCATTATTTTGTGCTCGTTAAACCATGAAGGATACCAAGCATGCTTGATTCATTATTTCGTGCTCATTAAACCATGAAGGAGACAAAAAAATACAAAAATAAATAAAAAAGAGTGGGGCATGTTGACTCGCAAACTCGCCAAAAAGCCACCATCCTGCAAATAGTTGCAAGAAACGATTTAAAAATTTTTATTTATCTATGATATATAAATATTTAACTATAGGTGGGACACCCTAGGGAGAAAGCATGGATTTTTATTTTCATTATTCCTGGGATTAAAGGTTTCTTCTCTGATGAAACAGTCTCATTTGCATTCGCAATGATATTGGCTTCTTCTTCAGCCTAATTATGAGTTGTATTGCACAAAGGAAATTATTATTCTCATAGAACTTCAAATATTCCTCCATATTACATTCATTTTATTCATAAAATTCTATGTGAAGGTTACAAAAGGTTATGAAGCAGTCAAAAGGTTCTTAGTTACAACTAATATGACTCAGCAAGGAATTAACACAAGTCTAGTCTTTGGTTACATGGAATATTATAAGGAAAGCAAGTTCACTATGCAAATTTTATTTTATGCATGGTATGGTTTTATACTCTATCATATATTAGAATATATTTTTGTTGTCCAAATACCATCACATTCATATGGTAATTGTTGGTTATATATCATAAAGGTGGCGCGTTGAGTTTAAAAACTTGGAATATTTTTTAACACATTGCATATGGTTTATTATATGGGCCCATGATGATATTGTGTAACGTTGTTACTACTTGGGATTTGTTTGGATCATTCATATGTAAATACCCATCGCATTGATCAATCATTTTGAACGTGGTTTTAAATATAAAATAGCTTGATGTGAAAGTGGGTCATCATTCGAGTTGGCAATGAGTTATTGATTTGCTAACATGGTTATATGGCATGTGAATACTTGCTTACTTGGAAATGATTTCAAGCATATAATTGGTGGTTGGTGAGTAGTGGAATGCAACTTGGTTTATAAAGTTAATGCAATAGATTTTTTGGATAACGTGACGCCCCATGCATTCAATGCATGGGACATAGACATTCAGCTAAATTTGTCACCCTTGCAATGTTTGCAATTTCATTTTTGTCATTTGAGTTTTTGAGAGCTCTAGAATGATAGTGTTGTCCTGAAGCCTGACTATGGTTGTTGTTGGAAACTATAACTCTTGTTTTTTGGAAGTATAAGAGCATTAATAAAAGGTATTGTTATATGGCATGTACCCATCAAATGTGTGTTTTTTTTTGCAGTAATAGTTTCGAAAATAGATTTGTTTGATGGGTGATGAGTATGTTGTTTATTTCTTCCTCCTGGGTTCATTTTTTCTATTCCAAAAGAATATTTCCTTGTTCTACCAATCTTGACATTTGAATCGTTCGGAAATTGATATTCCTTAGTCCTAATTTTGTGGGTTTTTTGTATATAAATCGTTTCAGCTCAATCTAGCCTCCTTTCAACTTCTTTTATACAGGTTTTCATTCTCTGCATATATATGTCAAAAGGGTTTTGAACCCAAGTCTCTAAAACCCTTCGACCGTGCACTGCAAGTGTTCTTGAACTTCGTCATGTCATGGGTTTTGTCCGTATTTGCAAACCCTATTGTTGTTATATCACTTTGAAGATTGGGAAATAGTTGGTTGTATCATTTCACATTGAATTTACATCTTATTTTGGTTTTGTGCGCAATCAAAAAAGTGCCTTGAATCGAGCTCAACTAGAGAAAGATTCTGCATGTTTGTCTAACTAATATTTCATTCATCTTCACAAAGAAATAGTCTGTGTTAATACATTTAACAAGTTTAGAGACCAAGCTTAATCCATTTTTATACCCATGTTTCTAAAGTCATTCTACAGTTATGATCGACCCTACGATATTAATGGTATCCCTGGATGTTAGTTGGTTTTATTTTGGATTCTAAAACCCTGTCATGGGAATTCGAAAAACCCTTGCTCATGTCGTTTTCCTCTGAGTTTTGTTTAAACCCTATATAAAAAGGTACCTGGTCTTGAACTTGGACTGTTGGGAAATTTGAATACTTTGGTCTGGCTGATATCTCGATTTCTTACCCATGAAATTTGTTAAGTTTATGGTCGATTTGATGTCAAGAAAATTTCAAAAGGTGATGTATGATCCACTTTTGAATCTACAAGGGTTTTGATAAATACGTTGGCCTGGGTATGAAGTATTTTAGGACTTTTTTCACCAGGGATCAATCGAGAGATAAGAGTTCGAGTTATTTTCACTTTTCGTGGCTTATCTGGAAATGAAAGAAGATAAATATGGACATTATTCCTTTAATCTTTGGATTGTGTATCAATTTTTACTGACAGAATAAATTATTGTTGTGAAATAATTGATTATTATTAAAGATTTCACACAAATTTTAGATTTCCTGTACATGTAGATTTGGTTAAGTCTAAGCATAAAATTTGAAATAAAAGAGAAGATGACTCAGATTGTTTCGGAAATTCAAGTGTTTCTATTTTTTGCACACTTCAACAATTCCCCTCATACTCTCATTTTGCATTCATTATTCCTTAAATCCCAAGTACATATACCATTTTAAAATTTCATCTTTCCTCCCCTGTTGTATGAAATAAGAAATACTTTCTCTCTCAGTGTAACACACCCAACCCCTGAGTACTTTTTTTAGGGATGGCGCATCAAAATTTAGCTTTCCTTAATCATATCGAATCCTTTTCCTGGGATCTTTGTCCTCTGCTGCTCATAAATATTTATCTAACAACTACTTCCCTGCTCAAATCTGAGCTCTAGATTGGGAGATACTCCCTTCCAAAGTTCTTCAGACGATATTAGTCAAGGGCCACATGGCACCCACGTAGGTTCATTTCATTCGTATCATCCTGAGTTCCCCGAAGTCTCGAAGATTCCCCAGTGTTCATGCATCTATGGTGGAAGTCCATCCACCATCAAATCCAACGGAGGAACTTCATCCTCATTTAACACATAAGCTTAAGGGAAATTTGGCGTTCGGCGCTTCGATGCTTAACACCCCTTTTTCCTTCTACACGCATATACTTCGGAGTCCTAAAATCCCAAACTCCCGAAGGACCCCAAAATCTTTCCATGTGGCTCCGACCTTTGGCCCTTTTGGCTTATCTAAGATACTACACCCCAAACCTCCTGAGTTACAAAGTCCCAGACTCCCAAAGGGTCCACCCTTACACGTGATGGTGTATTAAATGCATAGGAAAGGACAGGTGGGTCCCAAGTACTCCACCTGCTAATAGGACAAGAAAATATATGACATGGGGGGGTGACATGCGGCAAGGCAAAGATGACATGTGGCCCCATCAATGGGTGACATGTGTCACGTTCTAATGGGAACATAGGGTTTGCGAAAAGCACAAATCAAGGTGACACGTGGAACATCCAACATGGGTCCACATCACCATGGGTGTCGTCAGCGTGCCATGTCACTCCAGACTGACATCCTTCCAAGTCCCCTTAGATCTCACAGTTGATATGTATCCACGTAGATTCATAGATCTACGGCCTTCGTAACTTCGGCATTCGGGGAATCCACTATGTAACTTCCTCTTTGCTCCCGAAGTGGTCAGCATCAGGCTGACCATGGTCCAGGTCCAGCGGTTAGGAGGGATCCTGAAATGTCCTCGGATCGATGGTTCATGTTACATCACAACTTCAGAGTTTGGGGGGTTTCACCCGCTCATCACTCCCTTTCTCCCGGAGAGGTCAACGTCGGACTGACCGTGAGTTAGATACAATGTCCAGGAGAAGTCTTGAATTGTCCTCAGATCTATGGCTCTCATCACTTCGTGAGATCAGCATTCAAGGGTTCTACCCACTTAATATTCATTTTCTCCCGGAGTGGTCAATGTTGGACTGACCACGGCGTAGATCCAACGGTCAGGGTAGATCTTGAGAGTCCCTGGATCTATGGCTCACGTTAATTCACGATCGATAAGTGGGTCAAGGTTTATCGGTGGGATAGGTCCCATGATCAGGGTTAATGGAACTGCTAGATGTCGTCAAACTTGTCAGTAACCACACCAACAAGTTGCCTTCGGTTGTTTTCGAAGGTTGTAAAGTCATCACATCCCGTATCTTCAAACTCCAGGAGTTCCAAAGCCAAAGATAGTTTAGCTCCTTTCAGACCTAGCGAAGGGTTCTAAGGTCCCGGTCATATGGATTCTCTGACAAACCTTGAGGTTGCACGCTCTAATCTTAGCCATGATTTAATTAGGGTTGTGGACATGATCCCTCAGTCACACAGACAAATAGTTTGAAGGAGCTTTCCTCCCTCCACTAAGCTCAATCTCAATAATCCTACGAAGGTAAATTCAAGGGGTCAGCATGACTTAAGTATTCCAGCTAACTCTACCCCAACTCTTGCATTACGAGGTCAACCCTTGGAAGAAATTCCCTTAGGAAAATTCCAACTAGTATAGAGATCGTAGCTTATTCTTAGATTCACTTACAAGCCCATGTATTATAGCTCTCCATCTATTAAGCTGAGGAAAACAGAAAAATCATTCAAAAGCATGGGTTCGTGGAAAAACAATAAGCATTTCTTCATTAATCATACAATACAAATTTTAGTCATAAACACATACATTCAACCATCATTTCATTTCTATTATGAAAAGTATAAAAATACTTATCAGGAAGCCAGAATCATGAAGCAACTACTAAGAGGGGTGCTCATTTCCACCCAATCGTAGGCACAGCCACTCCTGGATGGATTTACCAATGGCCACCCCCTAGCTAGACCATGATGCTCTCAGAGAGACTCTTTATTCTTGTTCAACGACAGTCATGGATGGAGGTTACTCTCCTCCTCCCACAGGAACTTGGCAAAACAGTTTTCTCTCTACCAAGAAAGGGGGTCTGCAATGATTACTTCCATAGTCACTCGTCTTCTCTGCATTCCCATTTATCATCTTGGGCTGAAAAAGTTTCCAGCAACTTATTGCATCTATAACAAGCTTGTTTTTCAGTTCTCTTCAGAACCATAGAGCTTCACGTGCTCTCCTCTCTCCTAATCCCCTCTTCCCACAAATTCCCTTCTTTCTTGCCTTCCTCGACAAGATTCTATGGGTCTGATTCCCCAGTTCGTGGTTAGTTCAGGAAGTCTTTTAGATGGGTACTCTGCCCATCTCCTCATCAACTCTTGATGAGGACTCCCCAACTACCAGCCTGACTAGTAACTTATTGTTTGGTCAAAGGATTGTTCTGGGTCTAAGAAAATTAAATCCAGTAAGGTACTAGTCTGGTGGGGGTCATCTCAACCATTTTTGGTTCCCCTCACCATCTCTCTCATAACATCATGATATACCTTGGTAAAATCCCTCCTCATCAGTTATGCAACACTATCCATTTTATTTAATAACAGAAAATACATACATTACCTTTTATAACAAAAAGTTTCAACAATTCCAACCTCCACACATATTCAGTCTTCCCATAGTCTTTTGGCAAGTTATAGTTATATTTACAAGATGGGGAAAACAAGGGTATTACAATCCCCTCCTCCTTAAAGTAACATTGCCCTCAATTTTCTACCTACCGATATGTTATGTATGTACAGAAGTAAACAAAAATGGGTATGTTTGTTTCATGGAATCCTCCATTTCCCATGTAGCTTCATTTGGACCAAAGTGTTTCCACTGCACCTTGACATGTGCAATGGTTATATTCCTGAGTAGGATTTCCTTCCTGTCTATTATGCATTATGGTTCTAGCAGGAATTCTCCCTTTGGTTCCACTTGAATCATGGGCCAATCAATTATATGATTAGAATCATGTACATATTTCTTCAGTAACGAAACATGGAAAACATTATGTGCCTTCATTATGGGAGGAAATGCTAGTCTATATGCAATAGGTCCCACTATATCCAAAATTTCAAAGGGTCCACAATATAGAGGTGTCATCTTGGCACAGGCTCCCATTCTCAAGGAGCTTTTCCTGGCTGTAACTCGAAGATACACATGATCCCCTGCTTTGAAATATCTAGGAGTCCTCTTTCTGTCTGCATAACTTCTATGTCTATCCTCGGCCATTTTCAGATTTTGTTTTACCTGAATTACTTGTTGTTCCATTTCCTTTAGCATATTTGGCCTGATTGTAATTATGTCTACTGGGTTATTCTAGCTGATTAGAATATTTCATTTTCTACCATAGAGGGCCTCAAAAGGGCTCATCTTCAATGACTCTTTATATCCATTGTTATAAGAAAACTCTACCAGTGGTAGGTAGTCTTCCCACTTCTTGGGCTGATGCATTACATTCATCCTTAACATGTCCTCTAACACTTGGTTTACCCTCTATGTCTTACCATCAATTTGAGGGTGATATCTTGTACTAAATATCAATTTAGTTTCGAAACCAGTAAACAGAGATTTCCAAAAGTTTGAAGTAAATTTTCTATCTCTGTCGGATATGATTTCTTTAAGAATGTCATGTACCCTAAATATATCTTTCATGAAAATACTGGAAATATCTATTTCCTTGTGGTAGAATTTATGTTAGGGTTTTTTTCCCTAGAAGGAAACCCTCTTTTATGAGAGAAATGTATTACGGCTATGTATTATTCTGAATATTGTATTCTGAGAGAGGAGATTGTGAGAGAAAGAAGAGGAAGTTACAGCGGGTGTGTTGTAGGTTGTATCCCTTCATTTGTTGGATAATAATAAAGGAAGGTCCTGGAAATTTCTCTAGTGGATGTAGCCCACATTGGGTGAACCATGTATATATGTGTATCTATTGTATTGTGTATATTATGTGTTTTATTTCCACATTTGTTTAATTTTATTGCTTTGCGATCCTATTTTTCTAACAACTGGTATCAAAGAAAAAAGACAACTCGCAGGAAAAGAGGGTTCTTGGTTTGATTAGGAGCAATGGTAGAATATGGAAAGTTTAGGGTTGAGAAATTTAAAGGCCAAAACTACCAGTTATGGAAGATGAATATGGAAGATTATTTATATCAAAAAGATTTGTTCCTACCATTGGGTGGAATAGCAAAGAATCTGACGGCCATGAAGGATGAAGAATGGGAGGTTCTTGAAAAAAAGGCACTAGGAACAATACGGTTGAACCTGGCAGTGTTGGTGGCTTTTAATATTTCAAAATAAAAGACAAAGAAGGATTTGATCGACGCATTGGCTAAACTGTATGAAAAACCCTCGACGTCCAATAGGGTATTTCTAATGAAGAGATTATTTAATATGAAGATGTCAGAAGGTGGGTCTGTTGCAGATCATTTAAATGAATTTAATATGGTTACTAATCAACTAAGTTATGTAAAAGTTGACTTTGATGATGAGGTCAGGGCTCTTCTAATCTTGTGCTCATTGCCAGAAATCTGGAACATCTTGGTCATGGTTGTAAGTAACTCTGTCTCTGGTTCAAATACTTGAAATATTGATGATATTGTTGGTGTTATCCTTAGTGAGGAAATGTGATAGAAAAGAACAGGTGAGACATCAAGTAATGCGTTGAACATGGAGAACAGGGGAAGAAAAAAGGATAGAGGAAAGGGCTCAGGGAACCGCGGGAATTCTAGGAAGGGAAGATCCAAATCCAGACTAGGAAATATAGAGTGTTGGAATTGTGGGAAGAAAGGACATCTAAATAAAGACTGCAGAGCTCTAAAGAAACAAAGAGATGGACATCAGGAGAAAAATCAAGAAGCAAATGTAACAGGTGATGTGTTACAAGATGCTTTGATTATTTCGGTAGATAATATTTATGAGTCTTGGGTAGTAGATTCAGGGGATTCATTTCATGCCACACCCCATAGGAAACATTTTCTAGATTATGTTCAAGGTGATTTTGGACAGGTTCATTTGGGTGATGATGCACCATGCAAAATTGTTGGAATGGGAAAGGTAAAAATAAAGCAAAGAAATGGAAACCAATGGTTGTTGAAAGAGGTAAGACATGTTCCATATCTAAGGAAAAATATAATTTCAACAGGGAAGTTGGCAAGTGAAGGTTTTATATCCATATTTACAGATAAGGTGTGGAAGGTCACCAAAGGATCATTGGTGATAGCAAAAGGAGAGAAGGTGCGTACATTGTATTTATGTACTTCTAATACTGACTCTTCTATCTCTGTAGCTTCTACAAGAGTGGATACAACACTATGGCATCAGAGGCTTGGACACATGAGTGAGAAGGGGATACAAATACTTCACAAAAGAAATTTGTTGTTATATATTAAACAAATTAATTTGGATTTTTGTGAGCATTGTGTTTATGGAAAACAAAAGAGAGTCAGATTTCTCAGAGTCAGAAAAGAAAAGAAGAGTGAAAGGTTAGATCTTTTGCATACAAATATATGGGGACCAACTCAGGTATCATCTGTTGGTGGCTCTTGTTAACGCCCTATAAATTCCCAGAGGTTGTCAAGGTAGAAGAAATTTACAAGAGGTAACTTTATCCAACCACTTTGAAACTGGAATCTAGCCCTACCAGCTTCAGAGAGGGATATCTCTGTATGATTTAGATATGTTTTAAATTTAAGATATTAGGCTAGTTGTATAAAATAAGATTGATTGGTTTGTTGTTTTTGTTAAATTGGCTGAAGGGGCTTTACGCATCCATTGGGCTATGGGGTATGTATTATAAAGATAGAAATCTAAACCAGGAACAAAGATTCTTTTCACAAGGAAAGATAATGAATTTGTTGGATTCTTTAGCAGTAAAATGATGAATAGCAGAAAAGATGAGAATATCAATTAAAGTAAAGAAGCATTTAATAATTTCTTCACTGTAATATCAGAAGATAAACATTAAAACCTTTCAAAGTCGGAAAACAGGGTATACAAAGATAAATCCTGCAACATGCGTTACTTTTAAAAGATTAGATTAGAAAACAATATGACAACTGAGCAAGAAGGACATTTAACATAGAAAAGAAAACATCACCAATCAATAACACGTGAGAATCATGTGAAATGTCTCTTTATATTACTGGAAGATCTCTTGATAAAAATTGCAGTCTTTGTAGCTTGCAGGGCATAAAGATCAACCCTCGGTACTTCAAAGTTTGAATTATTTATAATCAAAATTACATACGAACTTGTCATTAAAGATCATGACGTGGCAAATCTAAATTTAGCTAACTAACTTAACAAGATACAAAAATTTAGGAAACTACTTGATGACGTGTTGAAACTTCATGTTGATTTATGGGGAGAACCGTTGGTGAGGCCTCTGCACGACCTCGTCTGACTGGATAGATGACTAGGCTTGGACACCTCATCGCTTACTCGATCAGACTACATAACTCTTCACATCGAAGGTGACTGGGAACGACGACTTTGCGTAATCTTCGGTATACTTCATCCATCTCTGTGTACTTGGTGAAAGTTGGCTTGATGATGAAGATGTACCGGATCTCATGTTGTATGTTGATGTCTAACTATAAAGCATCTAAGAATGCCTTGCCCGTGATACTACCTTGTATTCCTGAGAATTTTGAACTATCCTTAGCCACAGTGGCTAGTTTCTTTTTGTAATCGGCAAGCGTCATTAACTTGTCATTTATAACTCTCAAACCAGGAAGACCTTTCTTCTGCAAAGCTTCGATCTTGCTGAAAAATCTTTGCACTCCTACATCCATGGTCTGGACCTTTTCCTCCATCTATAGCATCAGTCTTCCCTTGGTCAGAACCCTCTTGACCTCAAGGATGGTCTTTGTCCTATCTTCAATATTCAAATCCTCTAGCTCCTCTCTGGTTTTGGAATTCAAAAATTTGATGATCTCAGCAGCTTATGTGGGCATCTCTCCTAGTTATGTTCTTATCTTCTCGATAGCCTGTTGACTTCTTTGCACCATCTCGTTTTTCTCGAACATGATTTGTATCATCAGTCATATTTCATGCATGGACTTGGTGATATCCATCCAGAAACTTTCTCTGACCTCACCAAGTGTTTTTCCCACCACTGTTTGCCTTTGAAGTTGTTGCAATTCCTGTTTAAGATTGTCTGAAGTTTGTTTCTCCTTGGAGTAGCTAGTTTGAAAGGAAGATTTGAGTTCCTGAAGGTTCTCAATCTCCTTTTTAAGTCTGCTAATCTCTGTCTCTTGAAAATTTATCTCTTCCATGGATTTAGCCAGTTCAACTATTTTCTCCAGAGCTGTCAGTGGATTTGTCGAGGGAATTTCTTCTATAGACGTTGTTCTCACTCCTGTGAGTGGGACTCTGCTAAGTGGAATGACCTCCATGGGCTTTGACTGCTCCTTCTCTTTCACTAGTTTTTCCAATTCCGCTTCCATTTCCTTCAACTGTGCATTTTGCTCCATGATCAGCTTGAGCATCTCATCCTTTTCCCCTTCTGTTTCCGCTATTTCCTTTGCCTGTGAGTCTTTTGTTGGTGGTAGTTTTAAATGTTTCCTCAGAGATGTTATATCGGCATTTTTCTTTTTGAGCATCTCCTCGACTGCTTTCACATTAGAGGGATCGTATCCAATCTTGAGGACCAGTTCTTCCAACATCTTAATCATGTTATCCTTGGCAAAGGATGATATTTTTTCTAACTTCAACTGCGTCTGGACATTGCTCAGAGACACCTGTAACTTGGAGGAAGCAATAGAATCATTTTCCAATGTGGATAAAACCATTTCTCCAGTTTGCTTGTGCAGATCCATTTGATCAGCTGGATGCACATCTTTAGTCTGAAATTCGAATGTCGCCCTTTTGTAATCAGTGATTACTTTTAGGTCTAGAACTGATGCTTGCAGAAGCTCCATGTGCATTCTACCCTTCTCAGTATCGAATGCAGACAGTAGTCTGTGTTGTGTAGTTGATGTTTGCTTCCAGAACTGAGCATATGTGCTGCTAGTCAGCATCTGATTTTTCTTTTGATCAAATCAAACTTCTCAAAAATACTCAATTTCGGTCCTATTTTCCTCGGCTGGTTGGCTGGTGGAGTATCTATAGGCTTCTTGGGAAAAACTATAGTCATGATTTGTTTGTTTCTTGTACTAAGGAGCGACCGATCAACCTCCATAGTTGTAGCGGATTGAATTCCCTTTTCACCAGCTGTGTCGGGTGCCTGACTGGTTTTTGGCCTCTTGGTGTGTAATTGGAACTCTTCAGACAATACTTCAGTGATGGAAGGTGAAGTGTCCTTCCTGGTCCTTTTCTCCTTGGGAGCCTGTGTTGTAGTCGTCTATGAGATAGTGACCGAAAGGTCCTGCTATTTTGTCTCAACCAGAGTGTTTGGCTCCCATTCTGTCTGGTTGGCAAACTTCTCTATCTCAGGCTTGGATGTGTGGACATATGGGATATTCTTATTCTTAACTCTCATCTCTTAAATTATCCCATAGGGGTCATAATGCCATATGAAGCTAACAAAAAACTTCATCTCCTTTAACAGTCTATCTTCTTCCTCCCCAACACCTCGGATATTGCAGATGAATGATCCTATTTTCCCTTTGATCCTACGTTGTTGCTTCTTTTTCAGAGACACAAAATGTATGTCATATGAGTTGATCATCTGCCTTATGTACTCTAGGGAAAATATCCTCACGGGAAGATACTTGGGTAACTTGTATGGAGCCAATTCGCACCCATACACTCTGATCTCTGTGTGTTCCTGGTACAGGTACCAGTCTCCCATTTTTGCAAGGTCTTAAAGGTGTAAGATCCTCTGAATTTCCTCATTTATTCTCATCTCAGGTCTGCCACTGAGCATACTCACCACGGGATGGTAGAATTGCTCGATAAATTGTTTGAAGCTGAATTCTGTAGAGTTGTGTCTGAGGAGCGAAGTCCACACTCTCACCACCTGTGGCCTCCCATCCTTGTCCATATTCTACATCGAAAAGGAGAATTTGTCCGCTTGAAAGAATATGAACATGTAAGCCAGTATTGAGGAATACCGAAACATGCTTTTTATGGAGAAATTTGAGAATTTCTCATGAATGTTGTCTGCCAGAAAGGCGTTGTAGTCGAACTAAGTGGTGGGTTTCTCATCTGAGGAGAAGATGGACAGAAAACCCAATATGGGTTCATCCACCCATTGATCCGAAAAATACCCAAGCAGGGCGTAGAGAGACAAGATGACCTGGTTTCCCTTTACTGAGAATAGGGATGAAGGATACGAGGGATTTGTAGTGGGGAGATGAGTGGCCTGTGGGAGAAAAAGCTAGATAATCTGAGCTCTTTAGGGAAATGATAATTTCTGGTATAGTTCTGTGATGATTTCAAGGTTGAAAGGTGAGGCGGATTCGGCTCTAGGTATCTGCATCATCTGATCAATGGCTTGTGGTGTAATGAATAACATAGTTTCTCCAAATGAAGAAACTATGGCTCTCTGGTCGGGGAGGTAGTGAGCCTAGCATTTGAGGGCGAATTCAGGGAAATAGTGAACCTAGGGGAAAATATACAGGGGAAGGTTTGACTCCCAGAGCCCGATTTCGTCACTTTGGTCCAAGAAAACGTCCTTTAGCCATGACTGTAAATATGCGAAGTCGAACTCGCATATGGTGTCTGTGATTAAATGGTCTTTGTCAACCAGAGGGATCCTGTCGAGGTCGATAGGAGGCAGGAGGAAAGGATTTTCCTCGGCCTCTGTTTTCTTTGATTTTGGTGCCATCACTGTAACAATACCTGCAAGTAAAACAAAAATGGTTAGCGGGGACGACTGTGGCTTTGGGCGACTGACTGTAACGGAGAGGAAAACGGGGAAAAATTCACTGGTGCAGCGACAGGGTAAAATATGAGCGAATGAAGGGTGAAGGTAGTATTGAGCAAAAGTATACCCATTGGGCACATGAGACAGGTCAGCAGGTTAACAGATAAGTTAGCCAATAATAAAAGGCCAATGGGTCATTTAGCACGTGAGATGGCAAGTGACAATGACTGAAGAATATGGCTAGGTGACGTGGTGGGTATTGATTGAGACTTGACCATGGTGAAGGGACCTGTAAAGGGTGAACAAGGGGAATGGACTGACAGAGTAATGAGACGTGACCTCTAGGGGAAAAACATGGATAATGACATCATGGGGTGACAAGGTATGTCAGACCTTGGGAGGCGGTGGGAGTCTGACCCAATAGATTCCTGCCACGTAGATGAAAAAGGCCCGCCAGAAAACATTCCATTCCATACCCCCCCCTCCATTAAAGACAGATCGGTTGGGGGGGTCCAAAAAACACCATGAGCCATTGATTTTNGGGGTATGGAATCCAATCTAGGTCGTGGATCTAGGCACTGACTCCTGAGTCGTTCATATGTGTGCCTTTGTTATCTCTGATACCAGACCCCTCCCCCCACCCCCCACCGTTAAAGGTAGAACTGTCGGGGGGGTCCGGAAAGACTTGTCAACCGTAGATCTGGGCGCCCGCTCTCTGGTCGTTCATCTATGCGTTGTGCTTAACTGAGACCGCGAAGGCATATGTGCTCTGAAAAACTTAGGATAAGTGCATATCGTGGTTTTTCCCAAGCTTTTCCATGTTTTTATCACCAAGGGGTTAGACATCAAACCTTTTAAACCTCAAAGATATGGTTCAACATTGATCATCATGCTTGTTTTATTGAGATAAAGAAAAATACCCTATGCTCTAACCTAATTACCTATGACAATTAGCCCAGATTAAACTTTTGGACTAAGAAATTACTTTATCCTAGGGTTATCTGACAAAGATTAGGCAGTTTGGTCAAATTTATTCACTAACTAACCTAAATCGCTTGGCTAAGATTAAACAGTTTATCCAAGCTTATTCACTACTCCTATCAACACAAATTTAAAAGAACTTGGCCATGCTTGAACGGTATGGACCAAATCATTGTTATTGCATGGGGCTCTGTTGAATTTCTTTTATGCCCTCTTTTATTCTTTTTCTTTTTCTTTTCTTTTTCTTTTCTTTTCTTTTTCCTTTTCTCAAATTATTTGCAGAATGGAAAATCATTTGATAAACAAAAAACACTAAAGATATAACATTTCAGTCACCAGTTGATCCTATAAATTATAGGGTTATAATAGCGGCTCCACCTGGGGATGGTACTCTCCTTGTGAAGTGCCAAGAATCCTGATTCCTGATGTTCTGAAAAACTTTCTCCATAGTTGCCTTTGTTGCTTGATTGGTTTTTATTTTTGAAAACTGGAAGACAATGTTCAGTGGCTTAGGGCCTTCTCTGTGGGCCTCAACCATCTAATCAAAGTTATTTCACTCAAAAACATGTAAGCAAAATGAAAATGGTTTGTACAATGGAAAAATGTGACTGAAGGTCCCTACTGAGGAGGTGAATAGTGCTTTATCATTCTACCATTTACAGGTCCTCCTGGCAGATTGGTCCCATCGTTGTTGTTGAGCAAGAAGTCATTATTTCCTCTGAACGCTTGAATTATGAAAGGTCCCTTCCATAGACTATCGAATTTTTCATGCTTCCCCTTATCTTCATTTCGGGCATCCCATCTCAGAACCAAGTCACCTAGCTCAAAGTCATCTTCTTTAGTTCTTTTGTCAAAGATCTTTTTAATGCTCTCTTGGACAACTTGATTTTTTTTGTATACTCCTTCTCTGGATTGATGCAAGTGGATCATCTGGTTTATCCTTCTTTGGGAGTCGTTCGGCTCGGCTTGCATCTCTTGCAGCAATTTCATGACAGGAACTCCTAAGGAAGTGGGAAAAACTGCTTCAGTGCCATAGACCAGTTGATATAATGACATACCAATTTACCTCTTGGTGGTCAGTCTGTCAGCCCATAGTGTGAAAACCATCTTGTTATGCCATGATTTTTTGTTTTCTTGCAAAGTCTTCTTAATAATGTTCACCAGGGTCTTATTGGATGACTCCGCCAGCCCATTTACCTGAGGGTAATAAGCTGTGGAATGACCCAAACCAATATGATACTGGTTGTCAAAGTCTATAAGCTTCTTAGATCCGAAAGGAGATGCATTGTCAGTTATAATCTTTCTAGGACATCCAAAATGAGACAAGATATTATTTTCAAGAAATTTAATAATGACAGAATCATTAGCTTGCCTGCTTGGTACAGCTTCAATCCATTTTGTCAAATAGTCTGTGGCAGTGTTAAGAACCAAACATCAATATAGCATGGAAAAACCTCAAGAAAAGTACTCAATGCCTTGAAACAGAGATAATTTCAGATAATAAGCCTCTTTGAGGGGGCAACCTCCTTTTACCCCACTTAAATGTTCAAGTCCAAGATGATTCAAAATGAAAATGTCTCCTTGGTATATATAGGAGACTAG
>ML808689.1:57190-68074 GCA_009831015.1 Picea engelmannii | reverse complement strand
TTTTGGGTGGCATGTTGGCCAAGTATCACTTTTGAACCTTGATTTTGAGGTGGTTCTGCTAGACAATATTTCTTCTGTTGTATCTCCCAATTTTTGGCCCTTCTGGGTATGAAACTTTCTCTTATGTAATTCTCTGATATTTCATCTCGGTAATGCAACAGGTCTTATCAAAATTGGATGTGCCAAGTGGAATTTACAGTAACTTCCCCACAACTTGTCGATTTTTGGCCTTTCCAGGAGATATCACTTGTATAGTGTGCCCCGCACAAAATAATTGATATAAAATTCTGAAACTCGTACCCAAAATATTACAGACTATCCAAAATCCAATGCAACCAGTCCCACGTAATTTGGATACTATAGGAAGAAGTTATGATTGTTTTACCTAGAACACCTTCTTGAGACTAGTCAATAGGGCTAGTCAGATACCCTATCTTACACAGGGTGTATCTACAAATTTATGATGACCCAGAAGCTAAACTTTTTACCACAGATACACTACTAATTTCTGTAAATGGTCTCCAGAGGTTAGGGTCTGAAACATTACAGAAACGTTTTTATAGCGAAAATTCCTCAATGCCTCATTTCAGGATGATTCCAGAACCCTATCGTGTACAGGTTGTATCTCCGAAAGTATAAGGCCTCAGGAGCTGAATTTTGAACCCAACGTACCTTGATCCATCTACTAAATAAACTCCAAGCGCTTCCTTCTGAAACTTTGTAGAAAAAAAGTTATAGCAAAAATTCCACAATGTCTCAAATGTAGCAGCGAAACCCCAAGACCTTGAGCTCTGATACCATATGTTAAGAACCAAACATCAATATAGCATGGAAAAACCTCAAGAAAAGTACTCAATGCCTTGAAATAGAGATAATTTCAGATAATAATCCTCTTCGAGGGGGAAACCTCCTTTTACCCCACTTAAATGTTCAAGTCCAAGATGATTCAAAATGAAAATGTCTCCTTGGTATATATAGGAGACTAGGAGGTATAATTACAAATAATGGACTAAAGCCGACATAATTAAAATAACATTACTAATCTAAATTACAACTAATGGCCTAAAGCCGACATAAATAAAATAGCATTACTAATCTAATATGCCCCAATTAAGGGGTAATGAGCCAATATTAGGGCTTAACAGGCAATAAGAATCCACATGTGCTGGCCCGAAGAGAGAGGATGTATTTCTCCAATAAATTCTAATCCCCATTGTTGGAAAGGAGATTCAACAGAGATTGGTTTCAGGGGCAAAGAAAGAAGCTTCTTTTTGCCCTCGAAAACCTGACATTTATGACACAAAGTCACTTTTTAATGCACATCAATGAACAGCGTAGGCCAATAGAACCCAGCTCTGAGAATTTTATTAGTCGTGGTCTTCCAGCTTAGATGACCACCACAGTCTCCTGCATGAAAATCCTACAATACTTTGTCAGCTTCATCTTTTCACAGACAATTCAACAAAATACCTCCAGGATCCTTCCAATATAGATTGCCTTCTAAAATGAAAAATTTTAATGCCTTTAATTTCAAAAACCTAGCTTTAGTTTTGGTCAGACCAAGGGGAGATTGTAAGTTATGCAAAACAAATATCAGGTCTGCATACTATGGAAAGTTCAGAAATACCTCTTTCACGCTTGGAGTCGCATGCTCTCCCTGTTCATCTACTGCAACTAAGAAATTAATATCAAGAGCATGGAAATTGGATTGAGTCATTAACTTTGCTAGACATTGACCTTTAATCAGTTTAGTAGGCTTAATCTCTATGTCATATTCTAGAATGACAGAAATCCATTTTCCTCTTCGGTTGTCTGGGTTGTCCTGAGTTAAAATTTCTTTTACTACCACGTTCGAAACATAAGCGATGGTGTGGGAATGGAGAATATATACTCTAAAATCCTTTATGGCTTTCACCAGGGTGAAAGCTTGTTTCTCCATTATTTTATAATTCAAAGCATCATCTCTTAATGCTTTACTGAAAAAGGCTATGGGTTGTTCTTACCCTTCATTGTTTTTCTGTAGTAATATTGCTGCAATGGTATGTTCAGAAGCGAAAGAAAAAAGATAAAAATCTTTGGTGAAGTCAGGACTGATCAAGACTAGAGCCTATGTGAGTGCACATTTAACTTTTTCAAAAGACTGTTTAGATTCAGTGTCCCATTTTATTTTTGTGTCCTTTTTTAACATGTTTGTGATGTTCCTGAGAAGCTCGGCCAGGTTAGGTATGAATCTTCTCAGAAAAAAAAAAATTCCAATGAAAGACTGTAACTCCTTGATATTCCTTGGGTGTTCTAATTTCTGAATGGCTTCTATTCTGCTGGGATCTATCTTAATTACATCCTTAGAGATTGTGTGCCCCAACAGTTTACCTTCCTCTAATCCAAAAAGGATTTTCTTAGGATTCAAAGAAATCCCAAATTTCCTACGTTTCTCGAATACTCGTATGAGATGTCTTAAGTGCTCATCATCGGATTGGGAATACACAGTTACGCCATCCAGATAAATGGCAATAAATTTTCCAAGTTCTTCCACAAAAGTGATGTCCATCACTATTTGGAAGGTGGCCCCAGCGTTCATCAACCCAAAAGGCATTTTCACATACATGAAGGTGCCCCAAGGTGTTGTGAAGGTTGTTTTCTCTTGGTCATCTGGGTGAATGAGAACCTGGTTATAGCATGAGAAACCATCCAGTAAGGAGATTCAGCTGGATCCAACTACCTTTTGTAATATGTGGTCCATTTTCGGCAATGGGTAGTTGTCCTTTAGAGAAACTTTGTTCAAGTTTCGGAAATCAATGCAAAGCCTGATTTCCCCAGACTTCTTTCGGGTTGGGACCAGATTTGAAACCCATTTGGAAAATCGTAAGGGAACTATGATTTTAGCATCATACATATTTTTAGTTTCTTTTTCTATCAAGGGAAGTAACTTGGGATTGATTCTCCTAAGTTTCTATCTGAAAGGTTTTTGATCTTCTTTTATCAGGATCCTGTGTTGTATGATTCTTGTGTCATAAGATTTTAAATCTTTGTAACCCCAAGCAAACACATCCGCATATTCCTTGAAAAGTTCAATGTATTTGAGTTTCTGCTCAGGAGGTAAATATTTAGAAAGTTTTACTATCCTGTGTTTCTCTTATGTCCCTATGTTAACGTCTTCAACCTCTTTACCACTGGCTTCAATTTTTGGTTTTTTAGCTACATCATTAAAATCAAAAAGGTCTTCTAAAGGAACTAAACCCCTAGGTAAAACATTACTCTTTAAATGTAAAACATCAGATTATATCTCATCTTCACCCGACTCTTCTGAATCTATCTTATTTACACTATCATTTCCAAAATCAGATTTTATTTACATTTTCATCCTCATTTTCTAAGTCTATGTTTGTACACTCAAAATCATTTTTACATTGTAGAAAATATTCAATTTGGTCATCATTCCCAAATACTTTCTAGTATCTGATGTTGTCTGGGAAATTCGGTCTACACTTTACCTCCACCATGTATGGGCGAGTGGAATGAAAAGGTATCTTACACGTAGCTGCTGACGTAGCTAACCCATCTGCTAAAATATTTTGTCCCCTAGGCATCACCTGCAAATCAACTTCGGTGAAACATTTAAGGGCATCCAAAATGGCATTCCTATAAGCTCTGAGACAGGGATGTTTTGCAGCATACTCACCTTTAATTTGTTTGATAATTAATTCGAAGTCCCCTCTTACCATGATTTGTTTGGCACCAACCTTCTTTAGTAGTTTCAGACAGAGCATCAAAGCTTTGTACTCAGCTATGTTGTTAGTGCATTGAAAATTTAGTTTGTAAGAATGGTTTTCCGAATACCTGGATCTGTGATTGTGCAACCAAACTCCTACTCCAGCTCCTTCTTTGCTTACAGCTTCATCAAAGTCCATGCTCCAGAAATCTAATGGCAATTCTTCACTTATCACGTTTTTCTTTCTTTCTGCCTCAGCGATTTCTTCTCCTTCTTTCGGATCAAGTGTATCTTCTTCTAGCTGAGCGATTTGCTCTCCCGTATCACCGTCGTTATATAGGATAAAGGAATCCAGGTCAGAATGTGCAGAGTACAGAGGATAGTTATGTGGATTTTCTTGGTTGTTGACCATATATTTCATCAGCGTCTCTCTGTACAACCTTCTTTGTTGCCTGACTACTAGGATGGTGTCATACGACATATCCAACTGCAAAGTACCTTTCAACTTGGCCCCCCAAGACCTAGACAGCAACATACCATATTTCAAGGGAATGTCTGCGACCACAACATCCATAACCATGCTTTTTGGCGGAATCTGGACTAGAGTGATACATAAGTCCTTTATCAATCCGATACATCTGACTTTTCTAGAGTCAAAAGAGTGTAAGTCCTTGTAAGGTCTTGTGACCTCGAGTCCCAGTTTTTCCATTACTTCTTTAGGCATCAAGTTATGGGAATCACCTAAATCTAACATAGCATTATGAAGAATCAAGTCATGTATATTAAGGCTGATGTAAAAAGGAGCGACAACACCATTATCAGTCTGACCATCAACTTTAGGGCCAAATAGGAGTTCAGGTTGATCATCGATAAGATTTACAGTGTCCGAATGATTCGTTGATCCAACAGTTAAGGCCTTCGTGCCTATATCAGGTTCAATGCTCAGTGCTTTGATCACCTGCGATCGGTAAGCATCCTTACTCATCAACTCAGAAAGGGGAATGGGAATTTTCACTTTGGCTAATTCCTCTTCGAGATTGAAAGGAGTAGGTTCTCTGCTTTGGCTCAACAATTCTGATTTGTCCACCATAATCTTCTTGGCAGAAGTATTTGGTGGGTTGGTTGATGAAAGCTTAGTCTGCATTGATCTTTGTAAAATGGTAAGGTTTATTTTTGTTGGAGCTTCAGCATTACCTTTCTCATGGATCTTTTTGGTAGAAGGCTCAGGGGCTTTCTTGGTTTCGACCACTTTCTTCGTTTTGGTTACCTTTTTTGGGGAACTTTCATCCATCTTCTTACTTCGAAAATTGTACTACCTTTGTACCTCCATAATGTCATTTTCAAATGCTTGTTGTTCAGTCTCTTCAGCTTCTTCACTCACCTACGTTTGAGAAAGAAGGAAAATTTCTTGTTCTTCCTGAGTGAGGAAAATAGCTTCGTTATCATGAATGCCCATGAGGTTTATGTGTGTGTCCTCCAATTCTTTAATTACCTCTTCTCCTTCATCGGCATAATTTTCCTGTAGGGGTGGCTTGATCTATTGATCAGGACCCCTCTGTTCTCTTTGATCCCTGGGATCTCTCTGCCTGATTTGAGGAGGATTTCTTCTGAAGTTAGGATTATGAATTTGTGGAGCAGGTTGATTTTATCTAGGAGGATTTCTTTCGGATACAGTAAGTCTCTCCATCATCCTTTCCATTTCTCTAGCTAAGGAATCCAATTTGACGTCAGAAGAAAATGTGGAAGGTTCTTATTTAATCGCGACTCTACTTTTAGTTCTTTGTCGTTCCCTTTTAGCCAACAGGTTGGCCTCCACACTTATTGCGCTTTTCTACATGTCTTCCAGGGTGGTAGAGTTTCTTTCCCTTAATTGATATGACATATCAGCGTCGAAACTGTCAAGGAATTTTATCAGTGCTAAACATTGTGGGGGTTTATTATCGACTGGAGTTGCATTGTACAGATTATTGAAGCGGGTGCAGTAATCTTGAACTGTCTCACCTTGATTCCTTCTGATGTTTTCGTATTCTGACAAGATTTGGAGAGGATTTTTCTTTACCTCCCATTTGTCTAGAAAACTTCTTTGAAACGCTGTAAGGTTGAGCACTGAGGCAACATGTAAACCTTTGTACCATTTCTTAACGCCAATGGTCAAACTCTGCACAAACAATCTCATTTGAACGTCAGCTTCATCTACTTCTTGTAGTTCAAAATAGTCATTAATTTTATCAACGTGTTGTTGTGCGCTCAAGGGCCCTGTTCCATTGAACTATGGAAGTCTCATTTGATAATCCTAGGGCATAGCATGTAGAGGTGCGGCCAACACCAAGGGAGCATATTTGGTTGCCATGATAGGTGGAGGAGGTGGGACAGCAACTTGGATGATAGGTGGGGCGGTGACAGAAGATGAGGAGGAGGAGGGGCTTATTGGCATGGAGTGAGCGGTTTGAGGTTTTGTAGTGGGAGATAGTATTTCAGGGGTCCAGGGTTGCAGGCTTTTTGGGTCTAAAACAATTTCAATTACGAAGCTATCAGATTTCGTTCTAAACAGGCTTTGTTCGAAAATGGTGTCAAAGTCGAGATCTTGAAGGGTAACGAGTTCCTCTGGGAGGGAAAAGGACTTGTGAAGGAGAATATGACTCCCTAAACCTTCTGTAATGGTCTTCTTTCTAAGTAATTGTTCTGGATTATCAGTCGCTATTGTAGGTTCTGGGTCTGGGTGAGATCGAGTATAAACTCTTTTAGGAGCCAGATTTTTCTAATTTTTATATATTTTTAGTTTTATGAGTCCGAAACTAATATGCACAAGCTTTTAACAACCTCTAAACATTATTTCTTTCTCAGATTTACAATTTGTTCAGAAATAAAGTCTTCTTCTAGGAAAAAGGAAAACGTGGGGTTGAAAGTTTGTTCAGATTTCCCCAGTACGATCGCCACTATGTTAATGCCCTGTAAATTCCCAAAGGTTGTCAGGGTAGAAGAAATTTACAAGAGGTAACTTTATCCAACCACTTTGAAACTAGACTCTAGCCCTACCAACTTCAAAGAGGGATCTCCCTGTATGATTTAGCTATGTTTTAACTTTAATATATTAGGCTAGTTGTATAAAATAAGATTCACTGATTTGTTGTTTTTGTTAAATTGGCTGAAGGGGCTTTACGCATCCATTGGGCTATGGGGTCTGTATTATAAAGATAGAAATCTAAACCAGGAAAAAATATTCTTTTCACAGGGCAAGATAATGCATTCATTGGATTCTTTAGCAGTAAAATGATGAATAGCAGAATAGATGAGAATATCAATTAAAGTAAAGAAGCATTTAAGAATTTCTTCACTGTAATATCAGAAGATAAACATTAAAACCTTTCAAAGTTGGAAAACAGGGTATACAAAGATAAATCCTGCAACATGCATTACTTTTAAAAGATTAGATTAGAAAACAATATGACAATTGAGCAAGAAGGACATTTAACATAGAAAATAAAACATCACCAATGAATAACAAGCGAGAATCCTGTGAAACGTCTCTTTATATTACTGGAAGATCTCTTGATAAAAATTACAGTCTTTGTAGCTTGCAGGGCGTAAAGATCAACCCTCAGTACTTCAAATTTTGAAGTATTTATAATCAAAATTACATACGACCCTGTCATTAAAGATCAGGACGTGGCAAATCTAAATTTAGCTAACTAACTTAACAAGATACAAAAATTTAGGAAACTGCTTGATGACGTGTTGAAAATTCATGCTGATTTTTGGGATGAACCGTTGGTGAGGCCTCTGCACGACCTCATCTGACTGGATAGTTGACTAGGCTTGGACACCTCATCACCTACTTGATCAGACTGCATAACTCTTCCCATCGAAGGTGACTGGGAATGACGACTTTGAGTAGTCCTCAGTACACTTCATCCATCTCTGTGTACTTGGCAAAAGTTGGCTTGATGATGAAGATGTACCGGATCTCATGTTGTATGCTGATGTCTAACTGTAAATCATCTAAGAATGCCTTGCCCGTGATGCTCCCTTGTATTCCTGAGAATTTTGAACTATCCTTAGCCATAGTGACTAGTTTCTTTTTGTAATCAGCAAGCGTCATTAACTTGTCATTTATAACTCTCAAACCAGGAAGACCTTTCTTTTGCAAAGCTTCGATCTTGCTGAAAAATATTTGCACTCATGTGTCCATGGTATGGACCTTTTCCTCCAGCTGTAGCATCAGTCCTCTCTTGGTCAGGACCCTCTTGACCTCAAGGATGGTCTTTGTCCTATCTTCAATATTCAAATCCTCTAGCTCCTCTCTGGTTTTGGAATTCAAAAATTTGATGATCTCAGTAGCTGCTGTGGGCATCTCTCCCAGTTCTACTCTTATCTTCTCGATAGCCTACTAACTTCTTTGCACCAACTCGTTTTGCTCGAACATGATTTGTATCATCGGCCATATTTCATTCATGGACTTGGTGATATCCATCCAGACACTTTCTTTAACCTCACCAAGTGTTTGTCTAAAGTTTGTTTCTCCTTGGAGTAACTGGTTTGAAAGGAAGATTTGAGTTCCTGAAGGTTCTCAATCTCTTTTTTAAGTCTGTTAATCTCTGTCTCTTGGAAATTCATCTCTTCCATGGATTTAGCCAGTTCAACTGTTTTCTCCAGAGCTGTCAGTGGAGTTGCCGAGGGAATTTCTACTATAGACAATGTGCTCACTCTTGTGAGTGGGAATACGCTCAGTGGAATGACCTCCATGGGCTTTGACTGCTCCTTCTCTTTCACTATTTTTTCCAATTCCACTTCCATTTCCTTCAACTGTGCATTCTGCTCCATGATCAGCTTGAGCATCTCATCCTTTTCCCCTTCTATTTCTGCTATTTCCTTTGCCTGTGAGTCTTTTGTTGGTTGTAGTTTTAACTGTTTCCTCAGAGATGCTATATCGGCATTTTTCTTTTTGAGAATCTCCTCGATTTCTTTCACATTCGAGGGATCGTATCTGATCTTGAGGACCAGTTCTTCCAACGTCTTAATCATGTTATCCTTGGAAAAGGATGATATTTTTTCTAACTTCAGCTGCGTCTGGACATTGCTCAGAGACACCTGTAACTTGGAGGCAGCAGTAGAAGTATTTGCCAATGTGGAGAAAACCATTTCTCCAGTTTGCCTGTGCAGATCCATTTGATCAGCTAGATGCACATCTTTAGTCTGAAATTCGAATGTTTCCCTTTTGTAATCGGTGATTACTTTCGGGTCTGGCACCTGTGCTTATAGAAACGCCATGTGCATTCTACCCTTCTCAGTATAAATGCAGACAGTAGTCTGTTTTGTGCAGTTGATGTTTGCTTCTAGAACTGAGCATACATGCTACTGGTCAGCGTCTGATTTTTCTTTTTGATCAGATCATACTTCTCAAAAATACTCATTTTCGGTCCTATTTTGCTCGGTTGGTTGGCTGGTGGAGTATCTGTAGGCTTCTTGGGAAACACTGTAGTCATGATTTGTTTGTTGCTTGTACTAAGGAGCGACTGATCAACCTCCATAGTTGTAGCGGATTGAATTCCCTTTTCACCAGCCATGTCAGCTGCCTGACTAGTTTTTGGCCTCTTGGTGTGTAATTGGAACTCTTCGGACGATACTTCAGTGATGGAAGGTGAAGTGTCCTTCCTGGGCCTTTTCTCCTTGGGAGCCTGTGGTGTATTCATCTGTGAGATAGTCACCAAAAGGTCCTGTTGTTCTGTCTTAACCAGAGTGTTTGGCTCCCATTCTGTCTAGTTGGCGAACTTCTCTATCTCAGGCCTGGATGTGTGTACATATGGGATATTCTTATTCTTAACTCTCATCTCTGAAATTATCCTGCAGGGGTCATAATTCCATATGAAGCTAACAAAAAACTTCATCTCCTTTAACAGTCTATCTTCTTCCTCCCCAGCGCCTCGGCTATTGCAAATGAATGATCTTATTTTCCCTTTGATCCTAAGTTGTTTCTTCTTTTTCAGAGACACAAAATGTATGTCGTCTGAGTTGATCATATGCCTTATGTACTCTAGGGAAAATATCCTCATGGGAAGATACTTGGGTAACTTGTATGGAGCCAATTCGCACCCATACACTATGATCTTTGTGTGGTCCTGGTACAGGTACCAGTCTCCCATTTTTGCAAGGTCTTAAAGGTGTAAGATCCTCTGAATTTCCTCATTTATTCTCGGCTCAGGTCTGCCACTGAGCATGCTCACCACAGGATGGTAGACTACTCGATAAACTGTTTGAAGATGAATTCTATAGAGTTGTGTCTGAGCAGCGAAGTCCACGTTGTCACCACCTGTGGCCTCCCATCCTTGTCCATCTTCTGCATCGAAAAGGAAAATTTGTCCGCTTGAAAGAATATGAACATGTAAGCCAGTATTGAGGAATACCAGAACATGCCTTCTATTGCAAAATTTGAGAATTGTTACACATTATTTGATCCAGGTGGATATAGGTGGCCACCCACCTTCTCCAACTGGCCCAAAACATGTTTCTGGCAATTTTGGTAATTTACTATTTTTAGCAGTTTTTAACTTCCGGGATCAATAGGAAGGGACCTTACGACATCAAATAATGTGAAAGAGATATTACAACCATTTCCTTGATGTCGTAAGGTCCCTTCCTATTGTCCTTCGTTCCCCACACACTTCTTGCTCCAAGGATTCTGAAACCATAGATCTGATAGCTACTCACAATCTATCTTGACAAAGAAAATCTCAAAGCCACTCTAATCAAGCTAATAATTCCAAGCTAAAAATATAGCAACCCTTTGTTATAAATTATAGGGTTATAACAACCCTCATTATTATGTTACTTTTATTGATGATGCAACCAGAAAAATGTGGGTTTATTGTATTGGTCATTCTCGCACCCTTCCTATATAGCAACCTGCGAACATCCCTTTTTTTATAAGGTTTTTACATAGGAAAATGCAACTTCTTTTCTCAAGAGAAGTTCTTCTCCCTTCTCTCTTTAGGAATTCAGGCCACTGACCCCTCTGAAGGAAATAGATAGGTTTACATTATTAGCTTGATTAGAGTGGCTTTGAGATTTTCTTTGTCAAGATAGATTGTGAGTAGCTATCAGATCTATGGTTTCAGAATCCTTGGAGCAAGAAGTGTGTGGGGAACGAAGGACAATAGGAAGGGACCTTACGACATCAA
>ML808689.1:22400-57060 GCA_009831015.1 Picea engelmannii | reverse complement strand
AGTTAGATCTACTTTATTACATAACTCCTTGATCATATGTATAGATTAGCTATTGGATATATTATTTGCTTTCACTTTGGTTGGTTTGTGTTGTTTTGATCTTGACCGCACAAGAGCGCTGGAGCGAAGCAAGGAACAACAGAAACCAAGGAAGCGATTACAAGGTACATATGTTCTTCTCACTTCCAATTTAATTCAATAGTTAGATCTAGGGAAAGCGGTATATTCTGTCTTGTTTTGTTCAAGATCTAGGTGGATCTAGGGAGATCGGTTTGTGTCTGCACTCACAGATTTATCCAATAACAAAATTGGCGACTCCACTGGGGAACGGATTGTTTCCTAGTTAGTCTAGTTTCCCTTGCTTTGATTGCTTGTTTTCTGGTCTCTGAGTCTGTGGGAGATCGGTTTGTGTCCGCACTCACGGATTTATCCTGAAACAAGAATTGCTCATGAATGTTGTCTGCCAGGAAAGCGTTGTAGTCGAACTGAGTGGTGGGTTTCTCATCTAAGGAGAAGATGGACAAAAAACCCAATATGGGTTCATCCACCCATTGATTCGAAAAATACCCAAGCAGGGCGCAGAGTGACGAGATGACCTAGTTTCCCTTTACCGAGAACAGGGATGAAAGATACTGGGGATTTGTAGTGGGGAGTTGAGTGGCCTATGGGAGAAAAAGCTCGAAAATCTAAGCTCTTTGGGGAAATGATAATTTCTGGTATAGTTCTATGATGATTTCAAGGTTGAAAGGTGAGGCGGATTCGGCTTTGGGTATCTACATCATCTGGTCAATGGATTATGGTGTAATGAAGAACAGAGTTTCTCCAGATGAAGAAACTATGGCTCTCTGGTCGTGGAGGTAGTGAGCCTAGCATTTGAGGGCGAATTCAGGGAAATGGTGAACCTGGGGGAAAAGATACAGGGGAAGGTTTGACTCCCAGAGCCCGATTTCATCACTTTGGTCCAAGAAAACATCCTTTGGCCATGACTATAAATCTGTGAAGTCAAACTCGCATCTGGTGTCTGCGATTAAATGGTCTTTTTCGGCCAGAGGGATCCTGTCGAGGTCGACAGGAGGCGAGAGGAAAGGATTTTCTTCGGCCTCTATTTTATTTGATTTTGGCGCCATCACTGTAACAATACCTGCAAGTAAAACAAAAATGGTTAGCAGGGACGACTATGGCTTTGGGCGACTGACTGTAGCAGAGAGGAAAACAGGGAAAAATTCATTGGTGTGGCAATAGGGTAAAAGATGAGGGAATGAAGGGTGAAGGTAGTATTGAGAAAATGGATACCCGTTGGGCACGGGAGATAGGTCAGCAGGTTAATGGATAAGTTAGCCAATAATAAAAGGCCAATGGGTCATTTAGCGCGTGAGATGGCAGGTGACAATGACTGAAGAATATGGTTGGGTGACATGGCGGGTATTGATTGGAACTTGACCATGGTGAAGGGACTTGTAAAGGGTGAACAAGGGGAATAGACTGACAAAGTAATGAGACGTGACCTCTAGGGGAAAAACATGGATAATGACCTCATGGGGTGACAAGGTATGTCGGACCTTGGGAGGCGATGGGAGTCTGACCCAATAGATTCCTGCCACGTAGATGAAAAAGGCCCGCCAGAAAATATTCCATTCTAGACCCCCCCCCCCTCCTTTAAAGACAGATCAGTCGGGGGGGTCCGAAAAACACCATGAGCCATTGATTTGCACGCTTTCTTCTCAACCGTAGATCTATGCGTGATGTTTAGACTTCATTCCGGACCCCCCCCCACCATTAAAATCAGAATGGTCGAGGTGGTCCGGAATCCAATCTAGGTCATGGATCTAGGCGCTGACTCCTGAGCCGTTCAAATGTGCGCCTTTGTTATCTCTGATTCTGGAACCCCCCCCACCGTTAAAGGTAGAACGGTCGGGGGGGTCCGGAAAGACTTGTCAACCGTAGATCTGGGCGCCCGCTCTTCGGTTGTTCATCTATGCATTGTGCTTAAATGAGAGCGTGAAGGCATATGTGCTCCGAAAAACTTAGGATAAGTGCATATCATGGTTTTTCCCAAGATTTTCCATGTTTTTATCACCAAGGGGTTAGACATCAAACCTTTTAAACCTCAAAGATATGGTTCAACATTGATCATCATGATTTTTTTATTGAGATAAATAAAACTACCCTATGCTCTAACCTAATTACCTATGACATTTAGCCCAGATTAAACTGGACTAAGAAATTACTCTATCCTGGGGTTATCTGACCAAGATTAGGCAGTTTGGTCAAATTTCTTCAGTAACTAACCTAAATCGCTTGGCTAAGATTAAACAGTTTAGCCAAGCTTATTCACTACTCCTATCAACATAAATTTAAAAGAACTTGGCCATGCTTGAACGGTATGGACCAAATCATTGTTATTGCATGGGGCTCTATTGAATTTCTTTTATGCCCTCTTTTTTTCTTTTTCTTTTTCTTTTCTTTTTCTTTTCTTTTTCTTTTTCTTTTCTTTTTCTTTTTCTTTTCTTTTTCTTTTTCTTTATCTTTTCTTTTCTTTTTCCTTTTCTCAAATTATTTGCAGAATGGAAAATCATTTGATAAACAAAAAACACTAAAGAGATAACATTTCAGTCACCGGTTGATCCTATAAATTATAGGGTTATAACAACCCTCATTATTATGTTACTTTTATTGATGATGCAACCAGAAAAATGTGGGTTTATTGTATTCGACAAAAATCTGATGTTTTTGATACTTTTAAGAAATGGAAAGCTTTGGTTGAGAATGAGACAACAAAAAGGTTGAAGTGTCTCAGATCAGACAATGGAGGTGAGTATTTCAGCAAGGATTTTGATGATTATTGTTCATACCATGTCATTCATAGAGAGAATATAGTTCCAGGAACACCACAAGAAAATGGTGTGTCAGAAAGGATGAACAGGACAATCGTGGAGCGTGCAAGGAGTATGAGATTGCATGTTGGTTTTCCCTTACAGTTCTAGGAAGATGTTGTAGATATTGTTGTTTACTTAATAAACAGAGGACCTTCAAGCTCTTTGGATGATGGAATTTCAGAGGAGGCATGGACAAGTGAAAACATAAACTATTATTTTTTGAAAACTTTCGGTTGTGAATCATTTGTCCATATTGATAAAGAAAATAGAACAAAGCTTGAGGCAAAATCCAAGAAGTGTACCTTTATTGGATACGGTGTTAATGATTTTGGTTATCGCTTATGAGATTATGAAAATCACAAAATCATTACGAGTAGAGATTTCATATTCAATGAAAAGGTCATGTACAAAGATCAGTTGTAGGGAAATATACAAGAAAAAAAAAAAATACATAGTGCTTGATGAGATCACTGAAAAATAAATTCCAAAGCAACCAAAAAATCAAAATGTACAACAACAAGAGCAGCATGTACCTCAAACTCCTACAAGTGTTGTTAGAAGATCTACCAGGTTAAGTAGACCCCCTAAACGATACTCTCCTTCATTGTATTATTTATTGTTGACTAATTATGGTGAACCAGAATGTTATGAAGAGGTAATGTAGGTAGACACTAAAAAGAAGTGGGAGCAAGGCATGAAAGAGGAAATGGATTCCTTGGTAAATAACCAGACTTGGGACTTGGTTCAATTGCCTACATGAAAAAGAGCATTGCAGAATAAATGGGTTTACAAGTTGAAGGAAGAAGATGGAGGAAAAAAGTGGTACAAGGCTACACTTGTTGTAAAGGGGTTTGCACAAAAGAAAGGTATAGATTTTTATGAAATATTTTCTCATGTTGTTAAAATGACTTCAATTAGGACTATTTTAAGTCTTGTGGCAATAGAATATTTGCACCTTCAAACAGTTAGATGTAAAAACAGCTTTTTTCCATGGAGATTTGGAGGAAGATATTTATATGCAGAAGCCACAGGGGTATGAGGTCAAAGGGAAGGAGAATTTGGTATGCAGGTTGAAGAAGAGCTTGTATGGCATAAAGAAATCTCCAAGGTAGTGGTATTTGAAGTTTGAAAATTTTCTGGCATAACAAAGTTATAGTAGATGTCATTCTGATCACTGTGTTTATTTTAAAAGACTAGAAAATGGAAGCTATATTATCTTGCTATTGTATGTAGATCAAATTCTTGTTGCAGGGTCTAATATGCAGGATATAAATGTGCTAAAGAAGAAGTTAGTTAATTCATTTGCGATGAAGGATTTGGGTGCTGCAAAGAAAATCCTTGTTGTGATAATAACAAGAGATAGGAAAAATCGCAAATTGGCATTGTCTCGGGGTGAGTATACAGAGACGGTGTTGGAGAGGTTTAGAATGCAGAATGCAAAACCAGTTAGTACACCTTTGGCTAGCCATTTAAAATTAACTAAGGAAATGTGTCCCAAGACACAGGAGGAGATAGAATACATGTCCAGGGTCCCTTATTCATCAGCAGTTGGCAGCTTGATGTATGCGATGGTTTGCACAAGACCAGATATTGCACATGCAGTGGGAGTTGTGAGAAGGTATATGAACAATCCAAGTAAATAACATTGGGAGGTAGTAAAGTGGATTCTCAGGTATTTGAGAGGTATTTCTACTCTTGCATTATGTTTTGGAGTTTCAGACATTGTTCTACAAGGATATGTTGATTCAGATATGGCAGGTGATAAAGATAACGGGAGGAGCACCACAGGGTATGTTTTTACTATAGGTGGAATAGCAGTAAGTCGGGTTTCAAAACTACAAAAAGTTGTTCCACTTTCAACAACAAAGGCAAAGTATGTTGTTGCTACAGAGGCTAGTAAATAAATGATTTGGTTACAGAGGTTTATGGAGGAATTGGGAAAGAAGCAAGAGAATATTAGGTTGTACTGTGATAGTGAGAGTGTCATTCATCTTGCAAAGAACTCGGCCTTCCATTCAAAGACTAAGCATATACAGCTCAGGTACCATTTCATACGATCCATATTGGAAGATGGACATTTGAAGTTGGAAAAGATACACACTATCCAAAATCTTGTAGACATGTTAACAAAGGGAGTAACCAGGGAGAAACTAAGCTCCTGCTCAGTTTCAGTTGGTCTTCAAGAATGAAGATGAAGATGAGAAATTTTCCAGGTCCAAGAAGGATCATAGTCCATCATATACAATAGTGGTGGACTTCTTGAGATCAGTATCCAAGTGGGATATTGTTGATTGTGGAGCCCGATTATCTTCCTAATTAAGAGGTCTTTGTTTGCAGTCGTGTTTATACCCCATGACACTTTGGAAGAATGTACACTTCTCCACATGGGGGAGTGCAGAGGGGGGTTACCCCCTCTACGGGATCCGGGGGGTCCGGGGGAAAGTGGACCCCCAGCAAGGGTTTGGGGGCAAAGCCCCCAAAGGAAAAATTGCCTTGTAAATTTATATTGTAATTTTTTTGTAAATTTGGACCATTCATTATAAGGTCGCAGATCTGATGGTATAATTTATGTTAGGGTTTTTTTCCCTAGAAGGAAAACCTCTTTTATGATGGAAATGTATTACGGCTATGTATTATTGTGAATATTGTATTCTAAGTGAGGAGACTGTGAAAGAAAGAAGAGGAAGTTGCAGCGGGTGTGTTGTAGGTTGTATCCCTTCATTTGTTGGATAATAAAAAGGAAAGGACTTGGCAATTTATCTGGTGGACGTAACCCACACTGGGTGAACCACGTATATTTGTGTCTCTATTTTATTTTGTATCTTCTGTGTTTTATTTCTGCATTTGTTTAATTTTATTTCTCCACGATCCTGTTTTTCTAACAGCAGATTTACTTCAATTTTTTCCAAAGGTTGTAAAGTCATCACATCCTGGAGCTCCGAACTCCTGGAGCTCCGAACTCCTGGAGTTCTGAAGCCAAATATAGTTTAGCTCCTTTCATACCTAGTGAAGTGTTCCAAGGTCTCAGTCATATGGATTCTATAACAAACCTTGAGGTTGTGTGCTCTACTCTTAGCCATGATTTAGTTAGGGCCATGGACATGAGCCCTCAATCACACAAACAAATAGTTTGAAAGAGGTTCCCTCTCTCTATTAAGCTCGATCTCAATAATCTTGCGAAGATAAATTTGAGGGGTTGGCATGACTTAAGTATTCCAGCTAACCCTACCCCGACTCTTGCATTATGAGGTCAACCCTTGGAAGAAATTCCCTTAGGAAAATTCCAACCAATACAGAGATCATAGCCTATTCTTAGATTCACTTGCAGGCCCATGTCTTATAGCTCTCCAGGTGCTAAGCTAAGGAAAACAGAAAAACCATTCAAAAGAATGGGTTCATGGAAAAACAATAAGCATTTCTTCATTAATCATACAATATAAATTTTAGTCATAGACACATAAATTCAACCATCATTTCATTTCTAGTATGCGGAGTATAAAAATACTTATCAAGAAGCCAGAATCATGAAGCAACTGCTGAGAGGGGTGCCCATTTCCACCCAACTGTAGGCACAGCCACTCCTATACAGATTTACCACTAGCCACCCCCTATCTAGACCATGATGCTCTAAGAGAGACTCTCTCTTCTTGTTCAACGACAGTGAGGGAGGGAGGTTACTCTCCTCCTCCCACGAGAACTTGGAAAAACAGTTTTCTCTCTACCAAGCAAGGGGATCTGCAACGAGTACTTCCACAACCAGTCATCTTCTCTGCATCCTTTTTTATCATCTTGGGCTAAAAACATTGCCAACAACTTATTGCATCCAGAACGAGCTTGTTTTTTAGTTCTCTTCAGAATTAGAGAGTTGCATGTGCTCTCCTCTCTCTTAATCCCCTCTTCCCACGAATTCCCTTCTTTTCTTTCCTTCCTTAGCAAGATTGCATGGGTCTGATTCCCCAGTTCGTGGTCAGGTTAGGAAGTCTTTCATATGGGTACTCTACCCATCTCCTCATTAACTCTTGAGGAGGACTCCCCAACTACCAGCCTGAATGGTAACTTATTTATGGGTCAGAGGACTGCTCTGGGTCTAATTAATTTAAATCCAATAAGGTACTGGTTTGGTGGGGGTCATATTGACCATTTCTGGTTCCCCTCACCATCTCTTTCATAGCATCATGATCTACCTTGGAAAACTCTGTTCTCAGCAGTTATGCAACACTATCCATTTTATTTACTAATAGAAAATACATACATTACCTTTTATAACAAAAAGGTTAATCAATTCCAACATCTACACATATTCAATCTGCTCATAGTCTTTTGGAAAGTTATAGTTATATTTACAAGTTGGGGGAAATAGGAGTATTACACTCGGTTTGATATATATATTTGGCAGCTAAAGTATATTTTGATAAATTAAAGGATAATAATCAAGGGTAGAACTTGAAGAGTTATATTATAGGGTGATTGTTTTAATGGAATTTGTTTGATAAATCATGGTTGATTGTTCAGGGCCAATTCCATCATACTCTCATTTTCCATAAATTACTCCCAGTTCCCAAATTCAATTTTCATTTTAGTTCAAATTTTTTCCCCCTGATACATAAGCAATATCTTTGACAATGAAATAAAAGCATTGGTGGATTAAAGTTTGACTTGACATGCATGAAGTGATTGTTGGTAGACATTTGGACTTTGTAGTATGGTTGATGATAGATGTGTTATTGTTTTGAACATGTGTCATTATTCTCCTTGCCATTATTTCACTTTTCATACATTACAAGCCCCCCTCATATTCTTAATTAATAATCAATTGAGCAAGGTATTAAAGTATTCCAAAGGATGTTAAAGTTTGTCTTAAAGTTACTCCTTTTGTCTATCCTTGGTTGTATGCATGCTTTCTTTTTGTCAAGTCAGAGATATTTCCAAACTATGTTATGCAAATGGTATTTGATGTTTCACTTGCTATTATATGCATACTTTGATCTATCCTTACACTTTATATAGATGATATTTTTCAATAGAGGCAATCATGGAAGAGGAAATAGAGGCAAAGGAAGAAGGCCAGATGATTTTTGCCAAGGGGGAAACAAAAGACTTCATTTTTCCATTCACTTTGACATTGATTCTAAAGAGTTTAATCAACTCTTACAGACAGGATTCAAAAATCTAGTTGGAAAAGAGACATTCAACCTCATCATGCACCTGAAAGATCACCTTTGCAGCCTCACCATAGCATCTCCGGTATACCTATGCATCCAAATGTGTCTTGAAAGCTAGAAATCCCAGCTAATGATGGTTTGGATGATGTTGTGAATCATCCTCAAGTCCAAGCTTATGGATGTCCTACAGTCTTACTTCCATTGCCTCCACCTAAATGATCTTCCCGACATATTGATTCAATAACTTTTCATGCCCATTCAACCCAACCACTGAAAAAGATAAAGTCCCAAGTCCAAGAACCATATCCTAGCAAAGGAAAACAACCTACCCATTATGTTGAGTCCGACCAATTTGTCACATCCTCTCACTCAGTCACTTCTCATTCCCAACACCCAAAACATGAGGGAAAACATATCTCTTTTGGAGATATGCATCCAAAAGAATTAGGGGAAAAGGGTAAAACATTTATACATGCAAATTCATAGGTCCTCAAAGTAACCAAATTTTAGGGAAGTGGACAGAAGAAAACTACCTCACATAAGAAATATGATTTTTGATTCCATGGTGTTATTTTATGATGGTTTCATTGTTGAGATAGAATTTTTTTATTTTTGGGACAAACTTTGTTATTTTTGGAGAGCATTATGTTTTGGACAGATTTATGCCTCACTATTTTTGGATATTTTATAGCAGTGTTTTTGGGACAACATATCAACATATTTATTTTTGATAAATATACTTGCATATATGTCATATTTGGGAAGTCACAAGTATGTGTTTGCGATATTGCATATGATGATTGGTTGGGATATGTGTGCAAAATGATTTTTGATGGCACAATTATGTTTGGAGGAACAAGGGAATAATTTGAAAATTAAACAAAGGTGTTGTTAGGGGGTCCCCACCTATTAGTTAATATGTATTATACCCTTATCATTTATTATTAATATTTAATTATGAGTTGTCCCTACTTAACTAAAAGTTATTAAAATAACTTAACTAAAACTATTTGAACTAATCAAACTACTTTTGGAGAAAGAAAAGAAGAATTGAAGGGACAAGCAAAAAGTAGGAGAGATAGAGACAAAAACTCTGATAAGATTTTCTCTTGCTCTAGAGTGAGATTACATTACTACTTCATTCATTTCTGAAATACTTAAAGGCTAAAGACTTTTTGTTGATAGCAGGGTCTTACTGAAGGTGGTAACAAAGAGGACCAAAAAGCATTGATTATTGACATGATTTATAAGGTTGATCATCTATTTCTGATAGTCTGTAAATTCTTATTGGATTTATAAATTGATTTCCAGTGCTAATAAGGAATTTTGTGTAGAGTCAAGGCAGTGGAAAATTGTAGCTTGTTGATCCGACTATTTTTCAGTCTTGGTTTTACTTAAGAGACACCAGTCATCTCTGTGATGATGTAATCTTTGACTTCTAAGTATTTTCCTAGTCCTTACCCATTTTGGGTATGAAAGAATGTATTTGGAAGTGTTCCATAACTGAATGAATAAAATCACTTGATGGTTTTGAGGTCTCATTTTGGATTATATGTGTGATCTTATTTCGGATTTGTATGTTTTCATGATTATTCATCAAATTGTTATATTTTCTAATATAAATATTTTATTTTTCTTCATCATAAAACAACATAAAAGACAGCATTGATCTCAAGAAAATATTTCTTCAATATTAATTGATAATTTTGCAAAAGGGATATAAACATTGGGTAACAATCCGGACTATATTTCCTTAGCCTAGCAAGATTCTAAAATGTTGGTATTAGGATAGTCATTCATTTTCATCAACGGGGAGTTTTTCACCATTGGTCTATTCTGAAAATGGAAGCATCAGTCGAGTCACCCTTAAACATGGCACATGTTTGAGTCCTCATCGTACAATTGGGTTTTATCTTTCCTAGGAGTCATCCCAGTAATATGATTCAGAGATACTCATATGGATGTTTACTCTTCCAATCATCATGGAAAGTGCTTCAATGCCTTCTGCATTGTTTCACTGCATTCATCCAACTCTTGTGTCTTGTTTCTAAGTCACCATTGTGTCATGTTATATGTTCAAGGGAATTTTAAGCCTAAGTCAACCATCTATTGTTTTGTTGACTTTTCAAGTTAGCCATCCATGTGTCAGTTGTACTTCATGATACTCTCTCTTCACATCATCTCTCGATGTATGTTTTGTGTCGATTGATGGGGGATACATTAAGGCCCTCCTTCTATGGATCTCTTCCTATCAACTTCAGTCCATTATCTAGGAGAGGGATCTAGAAACCAGCTAGTACCTTGGAGATTGCAGTCATCAGTGGAAGGCCTCCTTGTGATCGATAATGAGTTTACATCATTGATTCTTGATCAATTGATTCTATGAGTGTTCGACTTCATTTCCTCTATTCAGACTCACTATATTATACTAGGTACCTTGGCATCCATCTTCATCATCGATGGGTCATCTCATGTCTGTTAACGGTATACATCAATGATCGGTAATCAAACAATTTCTACCATACTCGACATCATCTCATCTATTCGCATGACATAGATTCATACCATCGAGGTTTGGGATGAAGACCTCGGGTTTGGGGCCACATCATTCCTTTATAGCATCCCCTCCCAAGTTTTGGTGGAGTATATCACTTGTATATGAGTACTTTGAAGACTCTGGGGGAACTCTCCTCAGTGCTCATTGTCTTCCTGATATATATATGTTGTGTCATAGATCCACATTGTATTTTTTGGTGGCTATGATTGTGTTCATGACATAGATCCACATTGTATTGTCTCATGGCTATGATCTTATTGATGGCATGGATCCACCATGTATTATTTGGTGGTCATGGTATAGCAATTCATATCATAGATTTGTAGTGTATTGTTTGGCAGCCATGCTCATTTAGAGTTTGAGTATGTCTACTTAGGAGATGGTCTATATATGCTCTCATCCTTGATGTCTAATTGCAAGTACTCACTAGTTCCTTGATCTCTGAGCTCCTTCCTTATGCCACTTGTCACCATGAATTTTTGTAATGTATTTCAGCCATTAGTTCCTCTTCTGACCTCACACATTAGGGGGAATTTTTTATACTTGTATTTTCCACCATAGGTTGTGAAAGTATGTTATTATATGTTATGAGGATAGAATTACATAATTGAGTAAAAATATTATAATTATTTCACAAGGAAATAATTATTTTGTCACAATTTCATAATTATGAAACAATAATTATTTCATAATTGAGAATAAATTCATAATTGAGAATAAATTCATAATTGAAAAGAAAGTTCATAGTGAGTTGGAAAAAGCTCATAATTTAGCATGGAACTTGAGAAAAATCACATAATAAAGAAAAATTTTAAAATAGGTTGGAAAAATCTCATAATTAAGCGTGAAACTTGTGCATGACTTGTAATTGCTCAGTTCACATGTCGTCAAGCCTATCTATGACTTATAATTGCTTAGTTCACATGCCATCAAGCCTATATATGACTTGCAATCACTTAGTTCACATGATAGAAAGTTATCCATGACTTGTATCGACCTAATTCACATGTCAGGAAGCCTATCTCCAATCTCTTCTGAAATACTATAAGAAGAGGCCAAATCAAGGAGATGGGGAGGAGATTTTAGGGTGGTTATGGTGGAAAAATAGAGAGAGAAAATCAAGAGGATAAGAAGGAGCATAAGGAACCTGGAACTAGGAGGATTGCATCAACATTTAAGGTATGAATTGATGCAATTTCTTCATGTTAATGAATAGATCATTGGTTGCCCCCCTTAATATGTTTGTATTTCATTTGCAAATGTTTGGATCTGATCTTATGAGTGATAGGTATAATTAGAGACAAGTATATATAGGATTCTAACACCAAGTAGAGAGGTGGAAAGGCATTTTTTAGGACCTCTATTTTTTAGGAATGTCCAATTTTGGGAAATGCCAAAGTTTTTCGGAAAACGCAGCAGGTCAGAGAAAGACTTGAAGTGGTGAAAAATAGTTAGACGAGCGGGAAGCTAACTGGAAAGTGTAGCAGTAGTGAAAATATCCAAAAATATCATGCGCCAATTGGACAAGTAGTGGAAAGAGCCAAGAGCTTCGAGTGCATGCAAGGAAAAAGCCGGAAAGATAGAAGAATCAAGATTTCAAAGCACCCAAGGGAAAACTATAAATATGGATCTATGTAATGGGACAAAGGTTACAAAGGTTACAAAGGGTTACTATTATCATTGTTTTTATTGAGTCAATCTTGATAAGCTATTGTAAGGAGTTGTGGGAATTATTGTGCTTGCGCAGTAGGGTAGAGTCTATCATGGGTATCTAGGAATAGATTTTGTTGCATAAGCTACAGTATGAAATATGTACTCAATGTATGATAGTTTTGAGATGATGATAATATAAAGGATTGTTGGAGCCCTAAAATTTTAGTATACTGTGTCTAAATATATGGTTTCTATGTTGCGCAATTCCTTTTGTCATATGTATTTAGAGTTCAGTTATTTCCTCTAAATATATTTTCATATTAATGTGTTGGCATAGGGGCAGACCCAGGGTTCAACTCTTCAACAATGCACCAACAAAACCCTAACTATCGGCCCTTTCGAAAACACCTGCGAAGAAAATGAAGTCTCACCCGAGGTAGAGGCAGGGGTGGTTGCAGGAATCTAGTGGTTGGAACCTTAGCTGGGACACAGATCTGTGATCACAATACTCTAACAAATCACTTAGCAGCTAACATTCATCAGTAATTAACCCTTATTCACATCACAGATCCAAACCCTAATTACAAAGCAGTGTAGTATTCAACAAGATTCAACACATTCAAGCACTAAGAACATCAACATAAATCAGATCTAGCATCGTATTCACATCATTAGGCACTAAGATATCATATTCATATAAGCATACATCATTGCACTAAGCATTAATCATATGAACCATAAAACAACCATAATGCATAAAGAAACCACAACACAGTATATACGTGGTTCACCCCCAGCCTGGGGCTACGTCCACCAACTCTTCTTCTCTTTATTGTATTATGTAAATATTCTACATGCACATAGCCACAAGATCCTACTCTGTATAGGACAGGAGATATGTGTGCACTCCGCCAAATCCTCCTTCCCCAAGCTAGGTTACAGCACAAAGCCTTTACACAGTCACTTGCACTTAGCCTTACAAGTCTCACACAGTATGCACAAATCATTTACAACTATCACTTGCACTTAGCACATTGGCCTTCACTTGCCCTTAGCACATTGGCCTTCACTTACCCTTAGCACCTCCTACTTACTTCACCTAGATTTCTATTTATACATTACAAATTGGGCGTAAACATGGGTAAACCCATGGGTCGGCATCCCCATACCCGTTACATAAGCCCAAAACCCAAAAATCCCTAAAAGGGGATGATATCCCGTGATCTCTGCTTCAACTTGCACTCCACCTTCGACAGCCTGTCGAAGTCCCAAAATAGGTCAAACCTAACCAAGGATCTCCAAAACTTGGTCAAGGGCCAACAAGCCCCCAACACTCACCTATGACTCGTCCCGAGTCACTCTGATCTGGGTAGATCTGCCTCAAAATCCTTGATCCTAGCTCGAGTTGCTTCGACCTGTTGTTGTGCCAAGGCCTCCTTCTCGATGAACTCTTGAATAATTTCCTCATTCATAGGTCCCTCTAAGCATTGTTCTACTGAAGTGACTACTTGTTCTAGCTCTCCTCCTTAGCCTTCAATTTCCTCAAATAGTTGGCAAGCTTCGTCCTAGACTGGTTGGAGCCTCTGAGTCACTTCCATGACTTTTCTCTATATGGTATGGACCTGTTGCTGAGAAGTGTGTTGTTCCTGGGATATTTTCATTCTTTCAACTACTGACAGGAGCTTCAACTGTGCCTATATTGTCGTCGCTTGCTGCTTTGCTTCCTGGAGTTGTGACTCCAGTGTCTTCAGTTTAGGGTCTTAGTAAGTCGCTCATAAGTCTGTGCACTTCTAATGATAAGTTGTTTACATTCCAAAGATAATGCTCTAATCCTCTCAACTGTGCTCCAGGTAGTGGCTTCTCTTTGGTCTCACACGTCCTGTGGATTACTTGGTATTGTTTGTAGCTCTACATCTGTTATTCTTTATTGAAGTTGTTGGATGGCTTCAACAAGCTACACTACTTGATGCTCCATTGGGTCTTCCTCCTTTTCTTCTAAGCCCATCACAGAGCAAATTTCTCTGTTGACTGCTTCTTTTACTCCAACCTGCTTCGCGAGCAGTTGTTCTTTCTCATGTTGGATCTTCCATTTCTCCTCTTCAAACTTTGCTTGGAGGTCGTCCTTCTCCTATTGTGCAACTCGATGTTGCTCTATCACTTCCTCTTGTGCTTTCTTCAGGCCAATTTGGCCTATTCTATTTCTTCCTGTGCACAACGAAGGCGACCTTCAGTCACATCGGCTAGTCTGTGGAGTTGGGTAGGCTCATCTCCCAAATCTATTTCTTCTTATGGTGGGGGCACAGTAGACACTGCACGGTTGTAGTGAAGCGCCTATTGTAGCCCTCGCAGTTCTACTTCAATTTTTTCATACGTGGTCTCTTGCTTAGATTCATTTCTCTGCAAAAGATCTTCCGAGGCACCTGATACAGCTATGATGATGAAGTCGAAGTCATCGAGTGTGAGCACAGTCTTCAGTTAGGTCTTACTAGCTTTTGACTTCTTCCACGATGTGGGTTTCGTGGGAGAAATCTTTCTTTTGTTAGACAGCTTTGCGTCATCAAGGGGATTATGTGGCGGTGTTACTTCACCTTGCTTCTACTGATCTTCTTTTCCATTGTTCTCTTCTTTATCTACTTCGCCATCACCTCCTCCTCCAGGTGATTCTGAAGCAGTTTCTTCTGATGCACTACTCAGATGTTGGACCTCTTATGTCTTCTTCCTTCTGCTAGTTATAGGTGTATCATGCCCTTCATGAGTGACCACCAGGCTTCTGATTAGTTCAGGATCATATAGTTCTGCGGGGTCAATAGGGATAAGGAGCTCTACAAGCCATTCCTTAGTTATTTCTTCTAGGTCCTCCTCTGTTAGTTTGTAATAACTCTATAGTACTTCTTTGTGTTCATCTTCGCGCGCAGTGATGTAGATAAAATGTCTGTCTGCATGGAACTTGACAAATGGCATGAACCTGTGCAGGGTGTTCATCGTTATACGAGGGACAGCCTCAATATCCCTCTTTAACTGCAGGTAGTAGGTGTGGAACACTGCATTTGACTGCCATTGTTTTCTCATATCGCTTGAATACCAGAGCGAAGTGAACTTTGCGGCAAACAGTTCAGATGGCTCTAGTTCAGGGAAGGTCGCACCTTCCAACATCTCCCAATCTATGAATGCGATGAGGATCAGTAGCTGAATAAAATGGAACTCATAGCCCTGATCCTGTGCTTCGTAGAAGTCTTGATATAATTGGTTAACTAAGTACTTTTCCCAGTTCATCTGTATTCCCTCCACGTATTTCCCTGTGAGGTCAACAACAAACCTTGTGACCTGTGTGGTTCTGTTCTTCCGGACTATCTTACCAGCAATCAACTAGAAAGCAAGGTGCATTATGCCATTCTGGATGGAGGCTACCTTGTATCCTCACTTCCCCTTCTCCACATTGTCATATGTATCTTTAATCTTTTGCGCCAGGGCGTAGTCTGCAGCCTTCCCTAGGTAAAAGTCTTGTCGGTCTGGTCCCTGCATGCTCAGTCCGATGATCCAATGGATCAGCATCGGGTCGACGGTAATGCATTTGTCTAGCCACAAATAACAGCCATGGAAGCTCGACAGCAGGAGCTTAACGCATGCATTAACCTCCTGGTGCCTTCCAAAATGGGGTATTTTCATCACGTTCAGAATAGTGGACTGTGCAAGGTCCATAGTCCATGGTTGGGGGATTATCCTCGACTTCTTCCCCTTCATCCTAGTCAAATACCTGTGAGGAGAAAGCATGTCAAACTTCTTTTGATCCCCTAGGTTAAAGTCGATGATATTTAGTGTCATGATCTTATCTGGCTAAGGCTTTCCTATGCGTATCCCCTTCGGGAGGTACGCAGTAACCAAGGTGCAGTCGAAGTCCCTGGGAACACTTTCGCGATTCATCGTGTCGGCCAAAGGCAGGATGTAGTCGGGCAGGATGGATGGGATTAACTTCACACTCACCAAGTCATCTCGATGCTTCATTCTTTTCTAGGCCGCAGCTCGGGATGGTCTAGATCCGCGAGTAGTCAACGACTAGGCTTGCACTCCTCTCGTCAATGAAGATTGAATTCCTACAGACATCACCTTCTTAGCCATAAGTTGGATGAGAAATTCTTCGATAGACTTTTCTGCAGAGCTGAGTTCGTATGACATGCACGCTCGAGATTGGATAAATCAAGTCGATGAACAAATTATCTAATACAATAGAACAGGTAGTGAAGTCTTAGTAAGCACAGCATAATAACAATGAGTCCTCTTGTTGGATCAGATACAATTCGTGAAAGTGTTCTTGACACAACAATCGACGAAATAAGTAGACAATAATGTAATGGATCCCTCCAATGGATAAGAAGCCTTCATCAATGCAGTTATGTTTGTTACGACGCGGTCCCAACGGTCCGATGGCAAGCTTTCTGATCATAATTGTTGTTCTAACCATTCGGGAACATCAATCTAACGGTTATAATGCCTTCAACGGTCATATCGCTCTGCCATGGTGAAGTGCCAATTTGAGTTGTTCTGATATTCTGGCTAAGTTCGAATTCTGGAGACCTTCCTTCTGTGAAGTCTTCTCTAGAACTTCCTGTAATTTCTCCAACTTTGCTTTCTTCTTGCTGAGATTTCTAGCCTTCTTCCCTATGATTTGCGTCTCAGTATTCCTCTTTCCATTATGATTCTTATCTCCTCTTGGCATAGTAACTTGGCATAGGATAGCTACTTTGGGAGAAGTGCTAGAACAAGCCATGAAGATTGAGGCTATGGTAGGTTATCCTTAAAGCTTGCAGGTAATGAGACCACCTAAAGATAATAATATTTCAAAACTATAAGGCCATATCTTCGCATTAACTGACAATATCCAAGAGTTAACCCTTCCCAGAGCAGGTCGACCGCAGGTATGATGTACGAGTTGTTATACTAAAGTTCATACATCAACTGAATGTCCAATATTGAGGGGTTCAATACCCCCTACTCACCCGATGGCACCTCCACCAGTATGACCATCAGGAGGGGTTGCGCAAGTCGCTACTACAGTGCCATTTCACAGCCTTGTCCAATACCATGCATTTTTTAATCATCAAGGTGACCAGAGCAATGAGTATTGCAATATATGTAGAAGTCACGGGCTCTCTCTGAGGCACTTCCCTATTCTACAAAATTATACCCATGTTCTGAATAAAGTATATTGTGAATTTTGTGGGTCACCTACTCACACTACCAACCAATGTAGAGCTTTGCATGCTCTCACCGACAGATTAGATCGTTCTGCATTCAGAGTCAATGAAACTCCTCAAGGGTTTGGAGGAGGTTGTCTAAGCGGAGTAAATTTCGAAGGTGGACAAATTGGAAGACAAGGACCATTTCGTTGCTACAACTGTGATGAGCAGGGGCATCTCACAAGGAATTGTGCACTTCCAAGAAGACCATGGTCTGCCCATTCTAGAAATAATACCCACACCATTGAATATTGTCTAGATATGATTTCCAAGTGGGAATATCATGCAAGTAAAAGAGGGTCCAATCTGATAAATTTTGAGTCTAGATATGCAGCTGAGGGAAGAGTGACTAATATTAACATTTTCACTCAAGGAGGAACCAAGAATGGTGCTAATATTGAAAATCCTCATCAAGTCAAGATCATTCAAAAGATGGTCCCTGAGAATACTAAATATGATCCTGTAAGGCAGAAGGAATTATTTAAGGACGCAGTGGAAATGTTCATACATATCTCTAGTTCTACAAATCTTGATGTCGTGGAACCAAGTTTTAAGCCAAACCCTCACCAACCAAGAATCGTTGGAGAATCTATTATTTAGATGGAGCAACCGGGTTAGCCACAGAAGATTGTCGATCTATGGTTGCATCTATTTTCTGAAATTTTGGATGATGAATAGATTACTGGGAAGTTACGAAACACAATCAAAAGGGCCTTGGGAACCGAAGGAAATTCGAAAGATTCCATTGTTACCAACCATCCTGCAAGGAACAAAAGTAGGATACAGAGAAGGAAGAGGAGAACTGGGAGAGAGTTTCAGTTCAATTCTCACATTGACGAAGATGAGATCAAGGATTTTATGTTGGACTTGGGCTATGATGTTAATATTTTTCCAAAGAAGACCTGGGAAGTGATGGGTAAACCCAAACTATTTTATTCTCATATACAGTTGTGGATGGCGAATCAATATTGCATTTATCTGGTAGGAAGGCTACAAAATGTTGAAGTGGATTTCGCTAGTGTCAAAACAGTGGAAGACTTTGAGGTCATCGAAACAATGGGGGGGGAATATTTGTACCCATCTATATTAGGCGTTGAATGGGCCTATGAGAACTATGCTATAATAGATCTTAAGAAAGAAATTATGACCTTTGAATACAATGGCATGAAAGTAATTCAGCCTTTAGACCCATATCAAGGTCCATGGTATACTAACCAAGAAAATGAGAATATGGAACAGGATGATATGAATAAATTGTACATTATGACTGCAGGCAACAGAGCAGATTACATTAATCCCACAGCACATGGATCTATAAGTTGGTGAAGCATATAGTATGTGGATGACGACTCTGAAGCTTCTTTTGATAACTGACAACAAGGCAGGTATGAGAATTTTCCAAGGCATTGAAAAACTATCTGAGTAATAAAGTGGATTGGAATGGAGATCAAGGAGTGTCCAACATATGATGGTACCTTAGAATGTCAAAGCTTTCTCGTTGACATGGAGGGTAGGGTTGTGGCAGAACATAGAATCTCAGCACTTGACCTCGCCCTGAAGTCTTCTCCAGCCAGGTGGTGGGATACTCACAAATAAACTCTATCCACTTGGGACGAAGTTAATCTTACTATACAACATTAGTTCCTTCCACTAATGTAGATACCACATCTAGGACAATATCGAAAGCAGAAGAGTCATCTACTATCCTTGGAAATATATGATGGTCAGTCTAACCCAGCTGCACACATTGAGCATTGTCTACAAGTGTAGAAAACTACACAACTCCCTTCCTATCTATGGACACATCACTTCTTTCACTCTCTGGGAACAATTCCCAAATCTCAGTACGTGCACGAGGAAACAAGAAGACAAACAGTATGTTGGAAGACAATTCAAAATCAATTTTGCCTTGATTTCTCATTCTCTGGTAAGACTCCTGAAATCACAGTTGTGCTCCAACAAATCAAGAAGATGTTGTTTAGTACTAAAGTTAATCCTAAATGTCCACTTACATTCTGCTCTGAGCATGAACATTTTCTTCAATACAGTTTTTATCCCTCCCCTCCAAGGATACCCATGGCTTGTAGTAAAGTTGAGAAAGATCCAGAGGATTCCAAAGACCTAAAGGAACTTAGACATTTAACATTTAAGGAATCTACGGGAACAAGAAGAGTTAAAGAAACTATCTCTGATGATGTCAGTAGTTCATACACTAAACCTTTGAACTTGTAGAAAGTAAACATAGGGAGTGAGGAGTGTCCTAACATGGCCTCCATAAGAGACTATTGGGATGAGAAAACTATGATGGAAATATAGGCTCTGTTGCGGGTGTACGAGGATCTCTTTCCTAAGAATTTTTTATAACTGAAGGGAATTAAGGGAGATTTAGGAGAAATGAATATCGAATTAAAATTGGATGCTAAGCCTCTGAAGCACATACCATACCATCTAAATCCACAAGTCAAGGAGAAAGTTAAGAAAGAGATTGATAGAATGTTAGCAGTTGGGATAATTTTCCCTGTGGATGAGGTCGAGTGGATCAGTCCTATTGTAATACAGAGCAAGAAGGGTATTGATGATATAAGATTTTGTGTGGATTACAAGAGTTTGAACTCAGCTTGTGTACACGATCCTTTCCCCACTCCCTTTAGTGATGAATTTCTTGATCAAGTTGTGGGAAATGAAGCCTATTATTTTACAAATGGATTCTCAAGCTATCATCAGGTTAGAATTATGGAAGAAGATAAGAGAAAGACTCCCTTCACTACATAATGGGGTTCCTTTGCTTATAATGTTATGCCCTTTGGACTAAAGAACACCCCAACTATTTTCTCTCGGATAGTCATTGTTTCATTCCGTGACTTTATCCATAAATTTCTTGAGGTATATATGGACAATTGGACTGTGTACAGTCTATTGAAGGTAGACATAGGCTTGCTCCAGTTGATATTTTATAATTGAAGAAAGCTACAGATTTACTTAAACATGAAGAACTGTATCTTTTGTATACCATTTGGAATCTGCTAGGACATATATTCTATAGGGAAGGGGTGTTGGTTGATCCTGCAAAGGTTGTTGTGATATTGAATATGCCTCCTCCTAAGACTGCTATATAGTTGCGGTCATCATTGTGCGACACCGGGTACTACCGCATATTTAATAGAAATTATGCAAGCATAACTGCCATGTTGGAGAAATTGTTGAAGAAATATGAAGGCTTTGGTTGGAAGCCAAAGTGTGACCAAGCCTTCGATACCCTCAAAGAAAATTTTAGTATTTCCCATGTTCTTATATATTTGAATTGGAATGTGGAGTTTCATGTACACATTGATGCTTACGGTATTGCTTTGGGTGCAATCCTTGTGCAATCGAGTGAAGGAAACCTGGATCATCCCATCTACTTTGCTAGCAGGAAGATTTCTCAGGCCAAGAAAAAATACACTACCACTGAAAGGAAAGGTTTGGAAATGGTTTGTGCTTTGAAAAAGTTTAGATATTATTAGTTAGGAGATCATTTTAAATTCTTTACTAATCATACCACTCTAAAATATATGGTTAACAAGCTTGTGTTACAAGGAAGAATTTGTAAATGGTTATTGATGTTTCAGCAATTTTCCTTTGAAGTCATTATCAAGCCAGGAAAATCAATTGTTGGCCCTGATCATCTATCTCGATTAGAATCAGGCGAGAGTGGAAGATCTCTAGCTAACCATCTCCTAGAGGAAGATATTTTTAAGATTGAGGCTATCCCTGATCGCCTTTCTGCTATTACATTGTTTCTCACTACTGGTATTATGTGTGAAGGGAATTTCACAACTTAGAAGAAGCAGATGGTGGTTTGTGTTGCCAATTATCAGTTTATTGCATGCCAGTTGTATAAATTGGGATTGGACAACATCCTTTGATGATGTGTACATGATCATGAGTGGCCAACAATATTGTGGGAATTCTACTATGGAGTTGTGGGAGGATATATCAGGGGGGAAGAAACCACCCAAAAGATATTACAAGAAGGATTATGGTGGTCGATTGTCTTCAAAGATGCCAAATATTATGCCAGGGCTTGTGATGTTTGTCAGTGGGTTGGTAAACCATCATGCAGAGATGATTTTCCCTTACATATTATTCGGGATCTTCAAGCATTTGAGAAATGATCAGTTGACTTCATAGGACTTATCAATTCACCAACCAAGCACTCGAAATCCAAGTATATTATCATTGATACTGACTATCTTACCATCTAGACCAGGGAAAAACCAGTCTGATATTGCTCTACAGATACTGCAGCCATGTTTTTTTTTAGAACATCATCACTTGATTTGGATTCCCTCGTAGTATGACCAGTGATCAAGGTGTGCATTTCATCAATGAGACTATAGCCACTCTCACTCATGAGTTCTTAATTCAACATCACAAAAGCAACCCATATCATCTACAAGAAAATGGTACAGTCGAAGCCTTTAACAAGATTTTGGAGCACAGATTAACCAAGGTATGTTGCGCAAACCAAGATTACTAGGATGAAAGAGTCCCAACAATATTATGGGCTTACAGGACTACAACAAATAAATTTCATAAGTATACTCTGATCCAACTCGTTTATGGAAGAGAAGTAGTTGTTCCCACTGAGTTCGTCACTCCAAGATTATATATTGTGCATGTCACTCACATGACCGATGATGAGTCAATTTCAAAACGGGTTGCAGAGTTGTTGGCATTGGACAAAGCCTTATTTTTAGCTCATTTACTTCAAATAGTGGAGAAGGCTCAACAGAAATCTTTGCATGACAGGCACATTAATACCAAGATGTTTGTGCAGGGTAATCAAGTTTTGTTATATGAAAGTAAGTACCAAAAGCATCATGGGAAGTTACAAATGTAATGGCTTGGACCCTTTATAGTTGCATAAATATTTGAGACTGAAGCTGTCAAAATCGTGCAACTCGATGGCATTCTTCATCCTCAATGGGTGAATGCCACACTCCTGAAGCCCTGCATTTTTCCTCAGTAAGAGAGGTTTCACCACACTCCTGTCCCCGAGAGTGAATACAATAGGTAGGATTTCCAATTGTTTTGTTGTTTCCCTTTTCAATCAATAAAATGGTGGCATGTCCAACTATCACTTTTCCTAGAGTCTAGTTTTTGTTTTCAATTTGTCTAGCCTAGATATCACCTTTCTAGTTGGGGAGGTCTTAATCAAATCCTTCCATATTTAGTTACTTTCGAGTTCAAAATTCATGCCATTTCTTTGTCACTTCTTTTGTTAGCTACCGTTGGTACATTTTTGGTCATCATCCTATTATTACCAGTCTGCATTATTTAAGTCCACCAAATGTCAGTACTTTTTCAGCTAATTCATAGTCTGTTAATTAATTTTATGTTTAACCAGTGGTCCCACTAGCATGTTCCCACTTACACTCTTTATTTCCCAAATCCCCACTTAGATTTTGTCATGTTTAATGGTCATGTCCGACATTAATGTTGAGTTACCTCCATGGTGTATCTCTTAATGATTGCTCGTTATGTCACCTCTCGAATGTTGCCTACATACTCATATTTTCCTGAATGCTCAATGTTATTGCATTTTACTCAAGTCCTTTACATACTCAATCTTAGATCCCCTCAAGCACTCTATGATCCAGCATCTGCACCTATGTCCACCAGTGTTATTTGTTTACCAATGTAGGTCTACCAGGATGGTTCACACTTTCGGTGGGGGATTCCTTCCCAAATTTGTTGTTCCAATGGAGTTTTTCAATCCATGGGTTAAATTTATGGGTGACCTCCATGGGAAGATCGAGTAGACTCGATTGCTCGACATTGACCTCATAGATGCATCACAATACCCCTGGATGGATATCCATACATCATGGATTACTCGGCCCTATCAACCGGTGAATTGCAATGGGAGTGGAAACTGTCCTTCATACCCTCCCAGGACACTACCTTGTTAAACTTGTGCAACCTACCAGTGTTCGACACTACTGAAGAAGTCACCCAATGCACCAGTTTTCTTATCAACAAAGTATGTAATAGGACTTTATGGTTGTATAAGGCCTAATCAATCCATGTGGAAGATATTCAGAAGTTGATTGGTCTATTCATGGAAGGGAAAGATGTAACACAAGGCTTCGGGCTCAAGGAAGCATGGGTGAAAAAATGGTGAGATTAATCTCTATGACAAATATGGAACTAGGTGAGGAGGTCATGGAGCACAGATTGAACCCATTAACGATGAGTAGGTATGATATGATTTCTATGTAATAGTAGGAAAGGTTATGAAGAACTACTCGTGAGGCAAGTGTATACTTGACGCCATATCAGTGGCTGAGTTTAGTAAAAATGAAAAACCTTTGAATTGGTGCAAGTACCTACTCACAGAAATGTTGCAGGCATGTGTCGATGTGCATGACTGAGCCATGTACTTCATATATGGCTATTTTTTGGTCGTGTTATCCATGTGTAAGTGGCAACCACCTTAGGGTCTAAACCTCTCCCATGCTCCTGACAGTTGCATCACCAAGCTCTTGGACCCTTGGTACAGTCACATGGTTTCCACTCACTCAAAATACCATGACATTGCCTTTATGCAATGGCACAATGACTTGATTTTAGTTACACAATGACCAAGGATTCTGCAGTCACTACTCAACTGGAACACCCACAACATTTGGTTTGGCATGAATCGTGATTGTACTTTTGTTAGGCCTTTAGGTGCGGCTTCGTCCATTTTTCACACCCCTTTGTTTCATTTTTATCTTGATGAGGAAATTTTGGACAAGGAGGTCACTACATGGCATAGTGTCATCAGAGAAAAAAAGAGATTGGGTGTCTCATATGTGATGCATGTGATATCACAATAGTTGGTTCTAGTACAAATCAGGCATGCAAGCCCAAGAGTGACGACATTAAAGAAAGAGCATACACCCAGTGTCAGATGATGAAGAGGACGAAAGTGAAGAGAAGAGTTTACCCCAAACAGTTTTTCTCACATTCCCATCCATTCCAGATAATGCCATTATTTTGGCTAAGTAGCTCTGTGAAGTCTTTTCTACTACTTTTCCTATAAAGAAATAGCGCATTGATTCTATGTCCAAGTCTACCACTAACCCCATTATCAAAGAGGTGATTCCTTTCTCTTCCCTTCCACCTCTGACTCACACCACTACCCCCATTCACTCCTCAATCCCTAACATAACCATTATTGATGACCCCCTAGTTAAGCCCAAATATACCCTCATCACTGAGGAACTCACTAACCAACCACACATCTCACCCTTATACATCCTATTCTCTATTGCATCATCCTCTACCCACACCCACCTTGGCACCTCGGGGACTGAATCTAGTGACTCCTTTTCCAATACCGCAGGAACCATGAGCCTCAGTTTTCCCATATTTCCCCAAGTTTCACAAGTCCATGTTCCACTTGACACATTGTCTAAGCACAACCCTAATCCTAAACTAGCTAAGGTACCAGAGGTACAGGACTATATCAGTCCAGATCCTCACATTGGCATGATGGACACCTAAGAGGCCACTCACTCCCCTCACAGTACCAATTTTGTTAAGGAACAGATTGATTCACTATTGTAGGATCCACAACAGTTTTGAGCAATATTGGAATTGTGCCATGAGTGCACCAACATAATTGGGTCACTTCCTCCAGAGGTCTAGGATAGGCTCACCCACAGTCTCTGCACCACTTCGCCTAGTCCTGATAGTGTTGGCACCCCCATTATTTATGAGCGATCGGTCGCTAGTGGCCAACCATTGGCTTCACAATTTCCTTTGGATCATTCTATCACCAGTGGAGAGCTCGTGGCTTGGTCCACTCCATAGATTGTTCATCTCATCCGAGCATCCAATGATCAACTTGACAAAGTGATTGCTTATGTCAAGCATACCAATGAAGACCTCACATAAAAATCGCAACGGTTGTGCGTGGACATCATTGCAGCATCATCAACTAGAGTGCATGAGTAGGGGTTGTGTATACAGGTTGAGTATGCAACTGTAGTGGTTTTGGACAAATTTCTCCAAGTCTAGCCCACTTTCAGACAGCTTGCTCCGAAGCTCCCTAAATATATCACCCCAATCTCACCTCCGCAATGAATTGAGCTCATTGTTGATGCATGGTCACAACTGGCAGTGAGAACCGACAGCCTTCAATAAGAGATGGTTGCAATCAAATTGAAGGAAAAGGAGAAACCCTAGGAAATGATGCAGAAGATTACACAGGCAGTCACGGAGGGAAATCTAATTTGGTCCTCTCTTTGTGCCCATGTATATGAATGTCATCAACTCTTTATCATAGTCAATGACTGGGTCGACTTGTTAGACCGATGGAGTAAACCAATCGAAGAGTTGTGCACACAGCTAAACCGAATCAATGTGGAACCCTAATCCCTCACCGAATCGGCTGAGCACGCAACCAAATTCTCAAAGATCTGGGTTGAAGATGAAAGATTGGATGTGATGGATGAGTCTACTCGGGATGCCAAGAAAGAGATTAGAAACTTTTGGCCTATGGTGCAAGTTGAGTATGTCTAGATGTAACAGCTTGATTCCATTGCAGATATTGAATGGAATACACTACTGGATAGTAAGCCTAAGGATCCCAATGTGAAAGTCGCACAGGATTTTGTTGCGGGAACCTCAATATTAGCAAGAAAATGGAAGGACCACGTGGAGCACTACGACATCTTCTGCCAGCAGACTCTCACAATTGGGCCTAAATTGTGCCCTCCGTTTGCATAAGGTTATGGGAAGGAAGCAGAAGGTTGACTTGGGACGAGTCAAAGGTTGTGGTTGAGGCCTATTGGGCCATCCATTCTTGAAGAATGTCTGATTTTGGGAAATGCCAAAGTTTTGCGGCGCAACAGGTCAGTGAAAGACTTATAGTGACATAAAAAATTTAGACGAGTGGGAAGCTAATTGAAAAGTGTAACAGCAGTGAAAATGGCCAAAAATATCATGCACCAACTGGATGAGCAGTGGAAAGACCCAAGAGCTTCGAGTGCATGTAAGGAAAAAGTCGAAAAGACAGCTGAATCAATATTTCAAGAAGCACCCAAGGGAAAACAAGAAATATGGAGCTATGTAATGGGAATAAGGGTAAAAAATTGTTACAAACATTACAAAAGTTACAAAGCATTATTATTATCATTGTTGTTATTGAGTCAATATTGATAATTTATTGTAAGGAGTTGTGGGAATTGTTATGCTTGCGCAATAGGGTAGAGTCTGTAATGGCTATCTAGGAATAGATTTTGTTTCATAAGCTATTGTATGAAAGATGTACTCAGTGTATGGTAGTTTTGAGATGTTGATAATATAAAGGATTGTTGGGGCCCTAAAATTTTAGTATATTGTGTATGAATCTATGTTGCGCAATTCCTTCTATCATATGTATTTAGTGTTCAGTTATTTTCTGCAAATATCCTTTCACACTAATGTGTAAGACACCCAACCCCCTGAGCACCCCTTTAAGGGATGGGGTATTAAAAATTTTGTCTTCCTTCAACCATTTCCAAACCTCCTTTTGAGGACACCATCGTATTCTGCTCGTCGAGAGCTTTCCAATGACTGTAAGTTTTCTTAAAATAGAGTCTAGATCAAAAGTTATGGACATTTGAATTTTTTGAGTCTTTATTGGCCAAATGACTCCATATTTCCACGTGGCTCCACATCATTCTTCCCATATGACGTGGCACTCACATGTCCTTCCTGCAAGATGTGGTTGTTGAATGTCAATGAGGGAATTGTTGACAAGTTTCAATCTCTTGACCCCCTATCTGCCTTGTTGGCATGACACATCTCTCTTAACATCACCCTCTCTCTCTCATGCTTACGCTTTATAATTAAAGGTTTGTAACCCTAGTCCCGAAATAGAAATGTATCGGGACTTCCCAAGAGTTTGGGCTCAAACTTTTTCCAGGGTCCGGTGTTCCAGTATCCCGGGACGCTACCCTCCCTTCTGAGATTTTATGAATATCTACGGTTGATATCTCTCAACTGATAGATATGATAGTTGACAAACCAGGATGATGATACAAAGGTTTGAGCCCAACAAGGCCCACACTCTAATCATATACAAACCAGGAGTTGATAAGTCTCTAGTCATCTGCAAACCAGAAGCTGATAAGTGTCACCCCAATGACACCATGGCTGCCATGTTGGCATTACACGTCATGACGACATCACTCTTTCACTCTCCTTCGAGCCTTGGTAACAAGGCTTAGAAGAAAGGGCTGGAACCCTGGTCCCTGGATATTGGAATTTGGGTAGAAAGACTTCCAAACATACCCTTGTAGGAAAAATCGTCGATATACCGAGATACGATGAGATTATCATGATATAGATCAATGGTAGAGGTTATCTCCCCCTTTAGATCCAATGGTTATTGAGTCTTACTAGTTATTCCAGGGATTTGAGCGGACTTGCGGTTTAGGTTTTGGACTTAGTAATCCCACGGTTTTGCACTACATCATTTTTTAGAGGGTTTCTAACTCGTCTCCCTTAGGTTCTTACTCCAGTGACCCTGGTGACAAACCTACTGCATGACCTCCAATCGAGGATTTGATTCCTCATGGTTGTCGAATGTTAAGGAAAGGAAAGGATATGGTGTTCATCAGCCTTCTTGATCCTTTGACACACAGATAATACTTTTATTTCATTATTCTCTTATGATACATTATCGTGCAAATATAAAGGTTCCAAATGGAATGATGTCAAGTCAATTAACCAGGAATACACATACACAACACAAGTGCGGACATCAACCCTTAATTTTTGATTTAAGTACACCGAGCGCAGTGATACTTATTTGTTACAAGCTATTTCCATTTCCAGCCAACTGATTGTGGGTGTTCTCATTTCCACCCAACCATAGGCTATGCTTTCTTAGTCACTTCGGCAACAAGACACCCCCGTTCCAAGCCATGATACCACCATGGAGCTCTGCACTCACTCCTTTGTTTTCTTGCAACAGTTCTCTCTTTTCAGGTGCTTACCGACCCAATTCTCATCTTTCATGTCTTCCCTCTTGTACTTCCCTTTCCCCACATCCATGTGGTCTCTCTATCTTTTTCATTCATGCATCCCCCACACATAACCCCTCGGGAAGGTTCTTGACCTGTCCCCTTCCTTTTTTCAGATAGAACTTGTGGGGTCAATCTAGGGCTGTGGAAAATGGCACCCTATTGTACCTAGGGCTAACAATTTCAACTTTCCTAGCCAGGTCTTCCATACATATATTCATTGAGGGTGGTTGGTTGCTCAACCACCATCCCTTCCTCATTAATTGATTTGTATTGAAATCAAAGTTAAAGGGAATATATGAATATTCCCAAAATCAAATATCATCAGCAAAAGAGGCTTGGGTCATCTTTATTATGAGGAACCCCTCTCTAGGTTCCTTTTACCCTTTCCCCTAGTGGTATCATGGCCAGTACTTCAAGGATTCACCCCCATAGTTAGTTGTTGAAAATATTAATTGAAATAATAATGCATTTACGTTGTTCACATTCCATGGCATTGCAATCATTAACTATGATTTATTAGATATAATCATGGGTTTAGTAAAGGGGTGTTACAATCCCCTCCCCCTTCAAAAGGACATCGTCCTCAGTGTTCTTTCTCAATAACACCTGCCATGCCTTTATCCTTCATTTGCATCAGCATCATCTTCCTTTTGTTGGTCTGGTCCTTTCCCAGACTCTTGGAATTTAACACATCCCTATGACAATTTCAAACAGGAAGCATGTCAATTCATAATTCCATGCATAAACATTTTATTATTGTTCATAATTCAAGAGGAAATTTACAATCAACATAATACTTATCTATGTAGTTTATGGATTTTAATCCATATGGTTGTCTCATTAACTTGTCTCACTATTTTTCCTTGACATACCCATTATGTGCATGATCCCAATCAACACTCTACAAGAGTCATCGAAGTCTCCTCTTCATTGCAGTCACTCACCCTCCAGGCCTAGGCTCGGTCCTTCCCTTCTCTGCTATATAGTCCCTTGGGTGATCCATCTTTCCTTGCCAAGGATTTCTCACACAAGAAGATTTTCAGATACTTCATTGAGTCTTATAGACACCTTTTGGCCTGTGTTACCACAACATGTCATTCTCTATGGCGATCATGGATTATCACACGATTCTCATGTCACATAGTAGCCTTTTCCATGCTTTCTAGCTTGGTAGCCATCATCTATCCTCCCAAGATAGATATTTCACCTCACTTGTATCACATTCATATAGTAATTGTGAGATGTTATTATAAATTTCAATCAAAATTTTATTCAAATCGGTTACCCACATATTTCCAATTTCACATATCCGTGTTTAGATATGTTCCACGCAAGAACTAGATTCACCAGTATGAGATTTTTCCTTCTCGTATCAGTTTTGGCTTAGCATGTATTGGTATTTCTTATGGGATTACTTTTTTTGCCACATCCAAGACCCTTCCTGCAATTTCAACTTCAATTAGCCAAAAAAATTACTAGTTTCCCATGTACATATATTTTAATTTCACCTTTACAATGGCATCACAAGCAATTATTAAATTTTGCATGTTAACAATTAAATCACTTTCATCTTATCCAATGATATAAGAAAAGGTAAACGCCATTCCTTACACATGCAGTATCTCAGCATGCCAACTTTTCCAAATGAAATTCAGCATTAATTAAATTTAATCAATGTTCCAACTTCCAATGCCCATGGCCACATTCACACGCAATGCACCCTTGCATTGATTTTCAGTTTACTACATTTTATGTTAGGCACTTTTCCATGGTGTGTTGGGTCTCAGCCAACCTCTCACCACATGGATTCTCTATCCACATTCATTATTACAGCAGGACTATTATTCCTGCTTCAGACTGATCATAACCTCAAATTAGCATATATTTTATGAAAATATCATATGAATGCATTCCAACATTCTTTCTTTGTTGACAATCAAGGTGCCAATATTCTTGGCCACCCAATTCCCTTTTTTACCATTCTAGAACTTTGTATGGTACTGGAAGATACTTCTTCCACAATGGGCAGTCCCACACCTGTCAATTATCTTACCACATGCATCTCCCCAATGCATTCCATCTTTGTGTTTCTTATGAGCACTTTGTTCCCAATCATCCATGATTGGTCAATGTGTTCATGATACCTTGTTCATGAAATTTATTGCAAGGATCTCAATTAATCCTGGGTTGTCATAGGTTCCTCCCTATGTCCTTCGGGTCTCTCTTTCCTAAGTTGTACCCTTCTTGGGTATCATTGGCATACAAAAATCACTCTAAAACACTTGCATATCATTAAAATAATGAATATTTTAGAAGGGAATCTTAGCCAATCCCTTCATGACTTATGACACATAGGCATGAACACTTTTATACTTGTTTTAGCTATGGACACTTCTCTGATATTACCGCATCAATGGTGCTTTCATGGGAACTCCTACGGTCCCTTCAACAACTTTCAACATTAGCCTTTTTGTGTTTACCTCTGTCTAAGGTTATTCAACACTAGCAGTTGCCTTTCCCAACAACTCCAATCATTTCCTATACATGACATGCATCATCACATTTCAAAATTATGTCAATTGTCATGTAAAGATTAAATGCATGTACCAGATCATTTAAAACGTTTTTAATTATGTTCTATCATATATGCATGAACTCTATCACATTGCCCTTAATGTTTTCATGAGTGTAAACACAATCAATTTGCAGTTGTGCATACACAATTATCAACATTCTCGTGCCAAACAATTACATACATTAGCATATCAGTTTCTCATACCAGAGAAATACAATAAACAACAAGAAAGGATTCAAGGGACTCTTCCCTTGTCCAACTCCTTCTACACAGCTCGGGACTCTCAGTCCTTCACATAGTTTGGCTTAACCAAGCTCATTATTTAACATATTTATTAATTTGTCTTTCATTTACTAGATGTACTTATTTCCACAAATGTTCTTTTTTTTAAGCATACAACTCTGTCTCTTTATTCAAATTTATATAATGAGAAAAGTGTTAATCATTTTCTCCTTCTTTGCTTCTACAATTTATCCCTTCCTATGACCTCCATGCTCTTTTCCTTGAGCAACATTGGTCATGTTCACCTTGACCTTATTGGAAAAATCAACATTCTACATCAGCAAGCTTCTTGTTCATAATGAATTTTGAACCTGTGCATTCTGCACATTTCTCATCCAGAGATCAGATTGGTCCTCATTCGTTTGCATGTATTTTTACTCATCCAGGATATTTTAAAATGTAATCCAGGATTCTTATATAAATAAGCTTTGGATTCCACCATTTATTATTTCACCAGTCCTTAAGATTATAACTTTATTCTCCAAACAGAGTGCTTTGTATAGTTCCTCCACTGGAACTTCTTCAACATGCAACTCTCTTGTTGCACATTCATCACTATCCAAGATGACCTCAACCTTGAGTCTACCTCTGCTTTTTTCTTTCAGAAATTTCACCCAATATTCCATAAGGAATATGAGTATGCATTCTTATTATTCATTTCATATTTACATTTAAATAGGTACATCCACTCCATTAACTTGCATTCGCATATGCACATGATTCTTATTGGTTTATATTCAAACTGTTCTTTTATGCACTTAACCACATGCATTAACATGTTGTGTGTGTCCATCACTGGCACACTTCATAGTTTCGTATGCATATTTCTTTACAAAAAAAATTAACTCGTGATTATTCACAGTCATTCTCATGCAATCCCCAAAGGCATAATCATGTTGCCTTGTTTTATGGCACCAGAGCATTATATCCCATTACATTAGAGCATTATCGCTCTTTTACTTCTTCAGCAATTCACACCAATTTTTTCGGAGGAATGAAGTACACCTTCCTCAAGCTAATATTCAATACAAAATAATCATGATTCTTCGAAATAGAGTCAACCATGCTTCCATGGCATTTATTCAATCCTAACAAGTAAATTGTTTCCTTACATTTCACTTATTTAGAAATGCATACCATTCCTATATATATATATATACCAATCATGTGCTCCACTTGCACATTTTTGTATCATTCATTTAACATCAACCTGTCTTGGTGGGATCTTAAAGCCAATCACCTGACAAGTCTCCCATACATATTCATGATTATGTTGCCTTCTCTTCATGACAATAACCAGTAAGAAACCACTCTTTCTCTTTTGTTACAAGAGAAATCCACAATTCAACATTTTAGAAGAGTATTCATTGCATTATCCAAGGCAGTAAGATAACTATTCAAGTCTCTCTCCCTGCCACTAACCATTCTTGGTCAAAAAACCTCTTCTAAGGGAATCCTTTCCTAAATTCCCTCTTAATACTATATGAGTAATGTTGGAGATATTTCACACACACCTAGGATTTATTTTTCCTAAGGTTTTCCCTATGTTTATTAATCATTATTCAGTCTCCTATAATTTAGGGAGAATATTCCTTTTCCTACATTCTAGGAGAATATTCTCTTCAATTCACACTTCAGTTTGATCAGTTGAGTGGAGTCTTGATGCCACATTGGTTCCATCACCATGCAACATTGGTATCATCACTGCTAATGCGCTTTGTCCTTGGGATCATCACCAGACTAGCGCATTACCCTCACTTCACTCTATTTCAATCAGTTAACTTAAGACTGAGAGGCTTGTTAACTCAGACTAGGTGGTAGTTGACTCCCGTAACTGTCGGTGTGTGTCCATATAACTCTATACCACCACTATGGCGCATTGACTTCTCTTCCAATGCGCATTATTTGAGTTATACAGAGTATATCATGTGTAAATTATCATTCATTCATTCAGTTAATGAAAATTCTTTGATTCTCACTCTCTTGTTTCCGTCTTTTCTCATTTCTATGCAAACTGTGTATTTATTTTTTCTAGCTAGATCTTATTTGTGCAGCTTCATCCACATTTACATGGTATCAGAGCTAATAGATTGCTAGGAAAAATACACACCAGATTCTTTTTGCAAGTATCGAAGATGGAAGACAGTGGGAAAATACAATTTCCAAAAGAATTAATTCTTACACCATACAATTTATTTGCATGGAAGGATAGGATGGCAATGCATCTTTGAAGTAGAGGATTATATAGGTTAACCATGGACACAAAGACTGAACCTACATCATTCATAGAAAAATCCAAGTATCTAAATCGAATGGATGAAGCATATGGAACTATTTATAGTCTCATTTCTCCTGAGATCCTCTTTCACATATCCTCCTATAAAACCCCCAATGAAGTTTGGACCACCATGGAAGGACCTTTTGGAAAATGGAACAAGATGAGGGGACATATAATCGAGGTGGAATTCCTCACTTTGGATCCAAAAATCTTCGAAAATCTCCAAGATTTTTTTACCAAATATAAAGATTTGTTGTCGCAACTCAAGGCTTGTTGGGTTGATAAATATAAGGAGGAGAAACAAATGGTTCTTACCATTCTTTCCAAACTTGGTCTAGAATACTCATTGTTTGTATCCACATTTCATTCAGTTAGGCTCGCCTATGGAGCTACCTGGAAAATGCCTTCTCTTGAGGCCTTTATCGAGTCTCTAACGCAAGAGCAGACCAAGCTCATCAATATGGGAAAAATCAAAGGCTCAAAGGCGCATGGACTTGTTGTGCAAGATGGTAGTAGTCACCAAAATTATAAATCTAAAAACCAAGACAAAAGGAAGGAATGTACAAATCCAAATAAGGAAGGGTACTCAAAACCCTTCAACAATTCCTTCGAATCCAAAGGTGGAAAGGGAAGAAAAGGGGAGAAATGCACTTACTATCATAAAGGATTTCATTCAGAATCCACATGGATGTAGAAACAGATAGATCAAATGGACCAAAGACTTCAACAAAACAACCTTGGAGATCGCATCCTCGAGGGTTCCAAGAAGAAGAAGACAGAAGATCAAAATCCCAAGAAAGTGTTGGAAATACTAATACAACTGAGAGGGGGGGGGTGAATCAGTTGTTTATAAGATTAAACAATTTTACACCTTCTTAACAATTATTAATATTTCTTCATGTGTTACCAAGCAGCATACAATATATGGACAGTTAGAGTAAAAATCATCAGTCACACATAAAATACACACAGAGACAGATTTTCACGAGGAAACCCAT
>ML808689.1:0-22300 GCA_009831015.1 Picea engelmannii | reverse complement strand
TTCTGTATCTCGAGCTTTTGTGGGCATCTTCTTCCATGTTGTTCCTCCTGAGCTTTACATTCAAATTTCTTATTCTTCTATCCTCACTGTTGTCATCAATGACAAGCATTCACTGCATTCTGTCCACTGAATTTGCCAACAGAAAGGTAATTCTATCCATGCTTTGATTGCCATCAACGCCTCTCCCAATTGCTTGGATTGTAGATTCAGGCGCACCACACCACATGGAAGCCACAAAAAAAGTCTACTCTTCATTGGACACATGCAAAGGTCCTCCTATTCTGATGGGGGAAAACTCTCCAGTCAAGGTCACTGGAAAAGGGAGAATTGAACTCACAAATGAAAGATTTGAGAATGTGTTATACGTTCCCAAACTCTTCGTCAATCTTCTCTCGGTGTATCAGATGAAAAAATATGGCACCAGGAAGAGAGCAGTATTCACACCTAATGTTGTGGATATCTATGACATGCAAACCAATTCCAAGGTTGCTACTAGTGAGGTAAATCTTCAATCTAGACTCTAAGCATTTTCTGAATTTATTGAACCAGATTATATATTACTGCTTACCCATGCTGATGAAAGCAGTAGGATATGGAACTAAAGGTTTGGGCATTTAAATTTCATATATATGCAACATCTTAGCAAGTAGGGAATGGTTGATGGTTTTCCTGACATCCACTTCTCCAAAGGAATTCGTGAGGGATGTGTTCTTGGAAAACACCCTCAAGAGAAATTCGACAAAGGAAAGACTCAGAAGGCTTCCTTTCCTTTGGATCTGATCCATAGTGATCTCATGGGCCCTTTTCTGCATCCATCAATCAGTAAAGAAAGGTACATGCTCATTTTTGTTGATGATTTCTCATGCCATACTTGGACTTTCTTTCTCAGGCAAAAATATGAAGTCTTTCAACATCTCAAAGATTTCAAAGCCCTTATTGAGACGCGGTCAGAAAAGAAGATCAAATTCCTTTGAATAGATAATTGGGGGGAGTATTTCAACCATGAGATACAGAATCTTTGTCTTGAGGCCGATATTCAGTTGCAGCACATGGTTCCTTATACTCCACAGCAAAACGGAGTTGTTGAGCAGAAAAATAGATCCCTAAAAGAGATGGTATCTTGCATGTTGCATGGAAAGTCACTTCCACAGAGATTATGAGTTGAAGCACTTAATTGTGCAAACTACATCAAAAATATATTCCCCCCATAGATATGTCAAGGATAAGACCCCCTTCGAGGCTTGGAGCGCCCTCAAACCGGAAGTGACCCACTTTCGTATATTCAGTTCTCATGCATGGGCCAGGATTCCCTCTGAGAAGAGGAAGGAACTTGATCCAGAAAGTACAGAGTGTATTTTTGTTGGATACCCCGATGGTGTTAAGGGATACAGAATCTTTGATCTCTCCATGGACTAGATCATCATTGAACATAGTGTCCAATTCGAGGAAATTATATCGCATGTACCTCAGCAGCCGCATGCAGACATTTTTGTTCTTCCACCTGTCAGAGATGATGAGCATGCACATCCCAAATATTCTTCAAATGAGAGTTATGATTCAGAGGATTCAGAGGATTTAGATGATTCATATACAGAGTCAGTACAGTCAGATGTAGATTCAGTGCATGCAGATGCAGATGCAGAGCCAAAGTCGAGGCCCAAGTGGGCTAAGACTACTCTTAAGGATGCAGAAGATCTTGTTGGGGATCCAATTGATACCAGGATGACTCGATTGGATTTCGAGGAGCCTCCTGTTGCACTCACTGCTACTGAATCGATGCCACATAGGAATATTTTCTTGGTTCAGTCTTCAGATCCACGGTCCTATGGCAAGGCTATCGGGAATCCCTTTTGGGAATCCACCATGCAGGAAGATTACAACTCCCTCCTTGAGAACCAGACTTGGGATCTGGTTCCTCATCCTACAGGAAGGAAACTTTTCAAGTGCAGATGGGTCTACAAGACCAAGAGTGCAGCAGATGGACAGGTTAGTAGATATAAAGCCAAGCTAGTTGCTAAAGGATTCCAGTAGGTGCACGTCATTGACTATGGTGAGACCTTCACTCCAGTAGCGAAAATGGATTCCATACATTTGGCACTTGCCATTGCAGAAGCCAAGGGATGGGAAGTCCATCAGATAGACATGAAGAATGCATTTCTTCATGGAGATCTCTCTGAGGAGATCTACATGGAGTGGCCCCAAGGCTTCATGCAGGATTCATCTTTGGTCTGTCGATTCTCTTTATGGCCTCAAGCAGGCCCCGAGGGCATGGTATGCCAAGATGGACTCCTACTTGTTGTCACGGAACTTTGTACGTTGTAAGTCAGACCTGAATGTTTACATGCTCATGACCGATGATTCACTTCTACTCCTAGCTATGTATGTTGATGATTTGTTGATCACCGGTAGCTCAACTTCGGAAATTGTTACAGTTAAGGGGATTCTACATGATAGTTTCTTGATGACGAACACGGGTCCACTACATTTCTTCCTTGGACTCGAGATCAGTCAGGATGCATCAGGCATCAAACTATCTTAGGCCAAGTAAGCATGAGATCTCCACGAGATACTCGACATGATAGACTACAAGACTGTCCCGACTCCTTTCCTATCAAGAGTCAGACTTGCGGATGGCAGGGACACTCCATTGGTGGATAGCACACTATACAGACAGCTAGTGGGGAGCCTATTGTATCTCACACACTCTAGATCATACCTGTCCTATGCAATCGAAGTAGTCTCCTGGTTCATGCAAGAGTTGCATGAGCTACATTGGAAGGCTACAAAATGTATCCTTCGATATGTACAGGGCACCATCACCTTTTGGATTCACTATGCAGTAGACTCTGCATTGGACCTCATCGGGTTCACTGATTCTGACTGGGTTGGCGACAACATTGATCGGAAGGAATTACTCACTCAGTATTAGTTCCAGGCCCATCTATTGGTCAAGCAAAAATAAGGTTGCTATTGCTTTATCTTCATCCGAGGCAGATTACAGAGGGGTAGTTAACATAACCATTTAGGCTATGTGGCTACAGCATTTTCTTACTGAGTTAGGCAATCAGTTTCACTAGTCAATTGTCATTTGGTGTGACAACCAGATCACTTTGAAGTTCTGTAGAGATCCAGTTCAGAGGCAGTGGACGAAGCACATTGAGATCCACATGCACTACATCTGGGACTTAGTACATGAGGAGATCATCGACCTGCAATTTTGTCCTTCAACAGAACAAACTACAGACATCTTCACTAAGTAGAAGTTCCATTCTCTACGTAGTCGCCTTGGAGTGAAGGACACAGTTTCCTAGCAACTATCAGTGCTTTTTTTTATACATTGTACCTTGAGGAGGGGTTTTCCCATGAGGTTTTCCCTCTTTCCTCATTTTTTTCAATGTGTCTTTTGTATTTGGGTACCTAACACGGCCTCATTGTCAGGACCCATATTTTTATTTTCACCATAGTGATGTTCAGGGGGGTGTTGGAGATACTTCACACACACCTAGGACTTCTTTTTCCTAAGGTTTTCCCTATGTTTATTAGTCATTATTCAGTCTCCTATAGTTTAAGGAGAATATTCCCTTTCCTACATTCTAGGAGAATATTCTCTTCAGTTCACACTTCATTTGGATCAGTTGAGTGGAGTCTTGATGCCACATTGGTTCCATCAACATGCAACATTGGGATCATCACTGCTAATGCACATTGTCCTTGGGATTGTCACCAAACTAGCACATTACCCTCACTTCACTCTATTTCAGTCAGATAACTAAAGACTAAGAGACTAGTTAACTCAGACTAGGTGGTAGATATCTCCTATAACTTCTGGTGTGTGTCTAGATCACTCTATACCACCACTATGGCTCATTGGCTTCTCTTCCAGTGTACATTAGTTGAGTTATACAGAGTATATCATGTGTAAATTATAATTCATTCATTCAGTTAATGAAAATCCTTTGATTCTCACTCTCTCATTTCCATCTTTTCTCATTTCTATGCAAACTATGTATGTATTTTTGCTAGCTAGATCTTATCTGTGCAGGTTCATCCACATTTACAAGTATGCCAAGCCATATCCATATGGCTACCATCCACCTATGGATGTCAATATAACCCATTGGCCATCTAAAAGTTTCCCAATACTTCCTTAATCATACCTTGTATCGATCTCTCATTAATCCTTACAGTTCGATCTTTATAAGGTAATAGGTCATAGCATTGTCAAAATTTCATTCATGTTGTTAACTCTTGCTAACATTAGGTCATTCTCATCTAAAAGGTCCATCAGTAGACCATACCTTACAATAAACAATGGGTTCTAATAAGTATACCATAGCACATTCACACCTTGCATCTTCATGCATAAACAAAGACCTAAGTCAATAGGAATATACATTTCCTTTAGTATAGCCATGAGCTCAAAAGTGGCTCATATGTTTAATTTATTTTGTTTCTTTTGTGAGAACTATCATCAGTTCAAAGAACTCATTTTTTCTTTGCTTAAATAGGTTATTTTAGGAACAAGTTCCATTCATTACAGGTCAAATAAACTGACCTTACAAATTTTCCCATCTGTCCTCTAAACATGAGGAATTATACATACAGGGCTTAGCCTTTTTCTAAGCAACAATTATAATTGTTAGGGCTTCAACAGCCCATCATTACAAGCAACATTACAACCACTAGTCTATTCATTTCCTGACTCATACAATCCTATAATAGGCTTTTACCATTAATGCCTACGATCGTGTTCCTACTCCTACCAGAGTATTCATCAATTTCACAAAGGGACAACATAATCCCTCTATTTTGATTTCAGCCAGAATTTCGAGAGTAGAATTTCAATCTATTATCCTTCTCCTCGAGGAACTCGGGCAGATATTAAACAAGATTTTAATCATAGAGAACTATTTTAAACAGGCTCATCTATAGCCTTAATATATCAGTCCCATGACTGACCTCTGGTCCATCTAGGCCTAGTGTTGTAGCCTTCTCCGATACCACTTGTAAGACACCCAACCCCCTAAGTACCCCTTTAAGGGATGGAGTATTCAATGCTTTTCCTTCCTTCAACCATTTCCAAACCTCCTTTTGAGGACACCATCATCTTATGCTTGTCGAGAGCTTTCCAATGACTGTAAGTATGCTCAAAACAGAGCTCTAGATCAAATGTTATGGCCCTTTGAAGTTAAAGATCCTTTATTGGGAAAATGTCTTTGTACTACCACGTGGCTCCACGTCATTGTGCCCATTCGACGTGGCACTAACAAGTCCTGCCTGCAAGATGTGGTTGTTGATTGTGTGTCGACGTGATGTTGGTGTGGCACCTGCTACCTAGCCACCAGACCTTCAGCATATTGTCCTTTGGCCTTTTCTGTGCCCAATGCCGAGCTCCACTTCCTCCCGATGTCCACTCTCACCAACTGAGGACCCCTGTCCACCGGTCATCGGGATCGTGGGATCTCGGGACATCGCCCACAAGGATGTCATCCCTTTTTGTTTCGCAATGCCCTAAAACTCCTGATCCAGGATGAGTTGGCACCCAGGGTACGTGGCCCCATCATATGGTGCCACCTGTCCTTATTCACACTGTGACACGTGACTATCGGGCACCAAGATGAATTGGCATCTTGTACACACAGCCCTATCCTAGCATGCCACCTGTCCTAACCACGACATGACATGTAGCCACCATCATCTTGTGACACGTGGCACAAGTTTTTCCCACGGAGCTCTGTCCGAAAATGCTAAAACCACTTGACACGTGTCACGATTACCATGTGACACATAGACCTCGCACAAGGGATAATGTGGCATACACGTCATCGCATCTCCCAAGGTTCGCTCAACAAGATATTAACACTTGTTTGTTCCTTATTTGTTGAATGAAGTCATCTCGGATCTTTCGAGCATTGGTTATTAGCCTTTTTCGTAAGGCCTATTTCCCAAAATCTCCCAATAACTGAGATCCGATTACAATTAGCATCTTGGGGAATGTGTCCCTATCTGGTCGTGCCACCTAACATGACATGTGGCACGCATACCACTCGACACATGGCACTCATTTTCCATCAGGACCTTCATCCAAATATGCCAAATCAAGGTGACATGTGGAACCATCGAGGAGTGACACATATGGCCCTCCCTAGTCATGACATGTGGTGCCACCACGTAATCACAGACATCGGGACCACAACCCCTTACTGGCCTCCTATAGATTAAAACCCCCTCAGTTCGTCATCAGGGGATTATGAGATACTTAATTAGGGTAATCCCATGATTAAGGGACAGATTACCACATTGATTCTCAGGGTCACGGGTCTACGAGATCTACGACTAAGATCTCTCCCGCTCAGATCGGACAATTGTGAGGGTTTCCTTTCACTATTCCAGTGTCGTCGTGGATCCAAGCATTGAACGGTGGAGATTATCTAATCAATCCATAGATCAATGGTTCTCGTCTCAGTGAATTTCAAACCCTGATACTTTCCCGATCTTCTATAACCTAAAATTCCCTGAGGTCCATTGTCCGGGGATTACGAGGTGATTAAGGAACATATATCACAGGGTTACGACCCTCGGTCTTCACCATGAGATCTATGGCTTAGATCTATTGGCTCCCCAGATCTTACGACTCAGGTTTAAGGTGCTCTTTCAAAGGCTTGAGCCTAACTGGGGTCCACACTTGACTTGTCAATGAATCAAATGTTGAAGAAAGTCAATCTCTTGACCTCTTGTCTGCCATTTTGGCGCAGCAAGTCTCTCCCAATGTCACCCTCTCTCTCTCAGGCTTACGCTTTATAATTAAGGGTCTGGAACTAGGGGTTGGAACCCTCATCCTCGAATAGCGACGTATCTGGACTTCCCAAGAGTTTGGACTCAAAATTATTCTAGGGTCTGGTGTTCCGGTATCCCAGGATGCTACCCTCACTCATGAGATTTTATGAAGATCTACGGCTGACATCTCTCAGCCAGTAGATCTGACATTTGACAAACCAGGATGATGATACAAAGGTTTGAGCCCAAAAAAGCCCACACTCTAATCATTTGTGAACTAGGATTTGGCAAGTGTCACCCCAATGACACCCTGGCTGCCATGTTGGCACTACACGTCATGATGACATCACTCTCTCACTCTCCTTTGGGTCTAGGTAACAAGGCCTGGAACCAGGGGCTGGAACCCTGGTCCCCGAATATTGGACTTTAGGTAGCAAGACTTCCAAGCATACCCCTGTAGGAAAAATCGTCGATGTCCTGAGATCCGACGAGATTCTCATGATATATATCAACGATGGAGGTTATCTCCACCTTCATATTCAACGGCAGCTAAGTCTTGCTAGTTATCGCAGGGATTTTAGCGGGCTTGTGGTTTAGGTTTTGGACTTAGTAGTCCCACAATTCTGCTCTATATCGTTTTTGCAAGGCTTTCTAACTCATCTCGCTTAGTTTCTTACTCCAGTCACCCTGGTGACAAACCTACCGCATGACCTCCAATCGAGGATTTGATTCCTCGTGGTTGTCCAATCTGAAATTTCTTGAAGGAATCCAACACTCTGAAACTATCCAAATTATGAAACGTGACATCATTTTCATATCCGATACTAGTTTTGTGCTTGTTCTACATTATTTCTTCCCAAAGTCTGGTGATCCTCTTGGAAAGAGGAATCTCAAATTTCTCTCTACTTGAATCTGGAGTTGTCTCACTAAGTGGCTCATGTGTTATTTTTTTGTCTAAATCAGCATCATAATATTCATCATCTTCGAAAAGAAGGCACTGGTTCATAATGTTGTCAAAGATGCTTTGACTCAAGTGTGTCGTGAAGGAGACGAGTTTAGGTTTTCCATAGTCCTGCTTTGGCTTGCAAAATATGCAAGCATGTTATAACAGACTGCAGAATGGTTTTGTCAATGGTGACTGTACAATCCACAAAAGAGAGGATTAGAGTGTTTAATAACTCTAATAGTTCCTCAACTCGAGCCATAGCTCAAATGTCAAGGGTTTCTTGCAACTCCACCTAGACTTTTATAATGCAAAGACTCAAAAATGAAGGCAGCAAATGGAGGGTGTCGGCTTATACAAAAAGTGCACCCATGAAACAAAAGGAAACATACAAGAAAAACTAATTGCAAGTTACTGACAATGCTACAAGTCGTTGTTTTTGTGGGTTGTCCATGAGCATAGAGTTTTCATATGACTTGAGTGCTCGGAACCTATGTCTTTACCATAGTATAGCACAGAACATGAAGAGCATTTGCAGACTGGTAGTATTTTATCTCGTTGGTTGATTCTTTTCATACACAAATTGTCCTCTCACCGGAAGAAATCAAAAGCTCAGAAGAAAAGAAAGAAAAAAAACTTCCAGCAACCCAAGATATGTAGAGGTTGAAACCTCTCAGTTATTCCTGCACATAGGTCAAATACAATTGCATTTCTGGTGGCACTCGAAGTCAAGAGAGAAGAGACAAATCAATGGCTCCAAGATGCATCAATTGGCACACGGTCTCACACCAAAGATGTTCTCAATAGAAAATTCCACGAGCTCGTTGTTCGACATGACTTCTCTGTCAATAGGTCTCTATTATCCTCTTCCATAGTGAAAGCTTGGCCATAGACGGACCACAATTCTCTGGTAAGAAAAAAGGCCTTGGATACAAACGAGGAAGGCATACATTACAGTCGGAGCATAGCCATTCTAGTTATTGAGATGAGACAAATCATGAATTTTATGTCAGATATAGCAGATAAGTGTGAAGGCATCTTTAGCTCTACTCCTATAGCAGATGAGTGTGAAGGCATAACATTTTTTTTGCAAGGCAGCTCCTCTCCTTTGAGTCAAAACTTGATCTCTGTAAAATTTGGTTGGTGCAGCGATTGGCCTTCGATATCGACGTATATTACCCGCGGAGTATTTCATTCATGGACATAGGAATATAAAATCATTCAGCCTCCTCAAGACTCAAAGTATGGGAAGGGTACTTGTGATAGACCTCTTCAACTACAGCAGAGAATTGGTATCAATAGACAATGAAGAAATTGTCCCAAAAAAACAGTAAACAACCCACAATCAAAACTCTAGTCTCTCCTTTCACGATGGACTTTGTATTAAACAGCTTACACCCTAATCAAGTTCAACGGAGATTGCACGAGCAACAACAACAAAATTTCGATCCACCTGATGAAAATCATTTTCATGATAGTAGACGAATGGTTCATCACATTAGATGTTGATGTGGAAAACGTTAAGGCGCTTCTTGAGATTGAGATGTTGATGAGTCTCTCTTCAGCAGCAAGTCGATCAAAACACATCAAACGAAGGTCTGCAACGGTGTGTCAAAGAGCTCGCTATCGCAGCACTATTGGTGTATTTTAGCACTGTTGGTATCACATAGTGGTCATGTGCTTCAAGTTCCATGATCCTGGAACTCCTCCACTAGCTGCAACACCCTCGCCCCGGCATAGGCTGTTAATATTTGATTATTTTTATCAGAAAGAGAGAAGAATATGAACCGACAGATGAGACAGACGGGAAGGCAGAGCACAGACTGGCAGGCTGTCAAACTAGAATGAAAATGCCTCAGACAGACAGGAAAAATGGTTGATTAGGTTAGGGTTTTATCCATGCAAATGGTCAGACATCAGAGATAGTAGACTGGCAGGTAGAAAAATGCCAAAAATCCAAGGGAATAATGAGACTCAGCTATGGATAAAACCATGGCTCAAATCAGCCCTAAGAACTTTTCCACTCTTATACCATTGTTAGACACATGATTTAGAAGATAAGTGTGTAGTGCATATTATTAATCAATATGATACAGATATATATACAATGATCTTTGAGGCTTGGATATCCCAAGACGTTTCATGGACTCCCAATGACAGTTAACTTCTAGTGACCTTTCATATTCCTTTTCCAAGTAACTTTTAACGGATTACATTTCCAAATTCCCACTATATTCTATCTAAATAATCTAAAGTTCACCCAAAAAAATAGTATTTCAGGAGTTACAACATTGTTTGAAAAATATAAAGACCCAGAGTTATAGGAATGGGTCATGAAAATATTCAGTGGATTGATCTCCATCTTCTCCTGAATGATCCAAGCACATGTTTCCAAATGAAGGCTAAATTTCAAAATCCCATCAATGTCCACATTCATCACTCTATATATATGATGAAATGTTATAGAATTAAAAGTTGTTCAAGCAAGTTGACTTAAAAATATGATGCAACATACAATTATCTAGATTATTTATCTCATTCATCCAATTAATCACAGGAAGGGAATCACCAAAGATTTGCATATTTTGGGCCCCTTTTTCAAGTGACAGTATAAGCAAGAGTGTTAATGCTAACAACTCTGCAATTCTATTGGTTCCCATACCTAGTCCATCTTTAAGGATATAACATGATGATCATTGAGATAGATCACACCTAGAATGCCACACATCAGGGGATACCCTTGGCATGCCACATCAAAATAAGTCCAAGCACCATTCTTATTAATATGTTTCTCAATTATCCATAATTATGGTTTGTCCTTTCAAACCTACTTAAATCCATCAAGAGTAGACATACTTTGCATAGCACATTATAAATTACGGACCAATCTAACTTCAAATATCTTGTGTGCTAACCATATTCCCCGAGCAAATGTTCAATGGAAAAGCTTTAAACTTTTTGACAGCATGGTATCACACCATTAATGAAGACCTTCATCTATGGAATTGCCACCTCAAGCCTCCCTTAAGCCTGTAAGGTTGTCTAATTATTTCCAAACCTGCTATGTGAAGAGACATGACATTAATAAGTGATCATTGGACTCTTTACAAACTTTATAGAGGATAAACCAACCAAGAAAATGCATGCCTCTTTTTTGTAAATTACCCCAAGTAAGTGCCTTATTTTTAATATCTAACCACATAAATATCTAGGCATTTAATGCACATTTAAATTTCCATATTTTCTTCCACCACCAGAGTAATTCCCCTCCTTCAACTAAACTTAAAGTCCAATATCCTAATTTGGGGTTATATATCCCTCTTGCAAAGTTTTTCCCCATATAAACTCATCTTCAACCTAATTTGTTCTTGCATGGCTTGACCTAAGAGTAGCAATATATCTCTCTCATTCTACAAAATCTATCCATTCCAACCCAATTACAACAACTTGTTTTCATTATTGCCTCCATATTGTAGTTAAATCTAGACAAGCAACCTAATTAAGAAAAAACAAACCATTCACATGAAGAGCCTCTATCAATCTATTAAACAACTTGTATCCCTCACCACTACCAACCCATGAATCTATGGAAATCCTCAATATCATCCCATTCCCAATCATTTAGACTAGATATTAACTAATTAAAGGAAGGACTATAAACATTTCCTTCCAAATTACTAATGCATTTTTCCATTTTTTGTTTGGATACCTAATCCACTCTTCCACAAAATCTAGTGATATATATTTTTGGACTATAACATGACACCAAATACCCTTGCCTCCATACAACCACCACGTGCATCTGACAGCCAAAGCTTTGTTGAAGAAATGAATATTCTCCCACCCCCAACCTCTCATATCTTTTCGAATAACAATAGACTACCATTTAATTAATGGAATCCCTTTTTTCTCCTTAGATCTAGACCATAAAAATATATAACTTAATTGCCTGATATTTTCTAAAATTCCTTTAAGGATAAAAACTAATGACATCTAATAATCGAAATAGCCTCAAGAACTAATTTAACAAGAATGAGTCTACCTCCTTCTGAAAGCCACCGATTATACCAAACAAATAATATATTTTCTACCGTGGCTATAAGCTAGTGTCAATCTCTTTTACCGCAGACATTTGGATTGAAATAAAAACCTAAATATTTCATCCCTTCCTAAACATCATTCTCTTGATATGGGAATAATTGAGATAGAAATTCAACTTCATCATCATCTATACTAGAGAATGAAATTGTTGATTTCTAGACATTCACCAACATACTTGTAGTTGTACAATATAGGTATAATGTTTCTTTGAGTTTAAGAGCATCTCTCATTGAACCATCAGATAAAATAAGGATATCATCTACAAACAATAGATGTGACAAAAAACACCAACCCCAATTTGATGCATATAAAACCTTCAGTGTTTTTTGCCTCAATGATAGCTTTGCTCAACCCTTCAAGAACAATAAGAAATAAAAAAGGTGAGATTGGACACCCCTGCCTCAACCCTCTGCCTAACCTAAGGAACTCATAGGTGTATCCATCAATTAAAATTGCAAAGGAAACGCATGTCACACAACTCATAACAAGGTCAACATAATGAAGGTTGAACGCAAAGTGAATCAAAAACAATCTTAAATACATCCCGCCTATCATATAATATGCTTTAGACAAATCAAACTTGATCACCATAGATGTCAACTTCTTATTTTGCATTGTCTCTAACCCCTCTTGAGCTACACCTATAGCCTCATGTATATGTATACCTAACAAAACCCCAAACTACTCACTTAAAATGTATTATGATAATAGACTCTTTAACATATATATATATATATATATATATATAGAGAGAGAGAGAGAGAGAGAGAGAGAGAGAGAGAGAGAGAGAGAGAGAGTTAATGAGACATGCATATACAATTCAAAGGAATCAATATTATTATACTTTGGGATTAATGTTCTGAAAGGGGTATTAAAAGCTACAAGCACCCTCCTAAATATTCTGAAATAATTTATGATCCTCATTGAGTCCTCCTCAATTAACTCATAGAAACCGATAAAGAAGTTTATAGGCCATCCATCTTTCCCAATGTTCTTATCCTTTTGAAAGTTATGCATACCAACTAAAGTTCCTGATTTCATATCTCTTCCAACAATTTCTGATTGTCTTCTTCGCTAATGAAAGTTGGGGAAAAGGTAATAATTTTAACCACTTCAACAATAGTCACTTAATTTTTCTCCCTATAAATATTATGAAAGTGCTCAACACGAAATTGAACAATATCTTGAAAACTATAATTCATAGTCCTATCTTACTTTGGTATTTTCCAAATTGTATCGATAAGTGTTTGATGATTTGCATATTTATGAAAAAGGATTGTGTTATTCATCTCCTTTGTCTAGCCATAGGGCTCTACTCTTAAGTCTCCATTCTACTACCTTAACAACTAGTAGCCATCCTCTCTTTTGTTACAATAACTTGACCTCATTTTTGTAATTCTCATAAGGGAAACTAGCATGCTCTCTATTGTACAACTCCTGCAATAAAGATTCCACACTCACTAAAGCCTGGTCATCCTTGAGTATTTTTTGGAGAGCTCAACTTGTTGATAATTGTTTGACTTTTTAAGGTTCCTTTCAAACTATAAAGTAGTTGACTCTCTTAAAGATTCAACATATGGAATCAATGTCTCTTTTACCCTCTTGAAATAATCCTCCTCCAATAGCTAATTTGGATCAAATTTAAATGGGCTAGGAGGCATATATCCATGACCTGAAATTTCCAAAAAATTGGCATGTGATTATATTCATCTCCTGAGCATATCCATTGTATGATTATGATCATATCCTTAGTAAATGAATCACTTACCAAAAACCTATCAAGTCACTTTTTTATTATCCCATAACCAATCCTCATAATTTTCTAGGTGCATTTCAACTTTACGAGCTCAATGTCTTACATACTCAATTCCAGCTTAAAAAAAAAGTATTCAAAAAATCCATTTGGGTTTACCGTAGAGCCTAAAATTTCAATCCTCACCAAAGAAAAACAAAATCTCCTCCTAAGATGATGTGCCTTTGTTTGAGGATACTCATGGTGAATATCTTACCCCAATAGACCACTAGAGCTACATATGGCCCACATATATTTAAAACAATGATATATTATCGAGGTCATGAGAATAGAGAACTGTACCTAATCTTGAATCAAACGAAAATACATTAGCACACTTGAAGCTTTTTTCCACCAGGCCGAAATCAAACCCCATGAATGACTTGCTATGACACAATCTTCAAATCTAGTGTAAACCCTATACAAGGTACAAAATGAGTGAAACATTAGAAGTGTTACAATTGTCACCTAGGCAACAACTCCCCCTGTTTTAGTGAAGGATAGATCCAACACAAGGGAAGCTTCCCTAGTAGCCTCTAAGGTTCCTAAGGCAAGACACAATCAAGTCTAAGGTCTCCAATGTAGCTACCCAATTTGCCACCAATTTATTATGATATACCAGTCAAAAATAGGTGGATACTTCAAGGTAAATTTTCATATTTAAGATATTCAATACTAGGGCTACTCTAGAGGGTTTATTACGTGATTACTAAAAAATGTCCCCAAAACATTACAAATCTGAAAATTTCCCTAGGTTCTCATAAACCTTGTAATAAAGATAAGTAAATTGCCTCATAAAACAAGTTATAACAGCAATATAATTCAGCCCCTTAAACAAATTATAATCAAGAGAAATTTGAGGCTAAAACAAGGGGTAAAACTAGGGTTTCAAGTAACTTGTTAATTCTAAAAATTTAAGAGCTCGTAATAGCCCAAAAAGATGAAGACGTCCAGCCCTAAAATATTGCAATAAAAACCATCTGGGGAAAGATTCTAATAAAAAATACTTTTAGGTCAAAAATATGTGAGGAAACACTAGACATCTATGTTTTTTTATGGCTGAAAATTAAATATAAGTTGTTAAAACCCTAGAATTACCCTAAAAAACAAATAAAATTTGAGTTTTAGAATTTATGATTGATTATATGGGAGAAGACTAGTGCCTACTATTGAGCATATGTGGTCAACTAAGGACTCCCTTGAGAAGATGTAAGTAGAACTGGGGTGATAGTTAGGGTTGTCCACTACAAACTCTAACAAATCCACCTAATGCCTTACAAATTCCAAGATAGTTCAAGGGAAGATACTCCACTAGTAATCTTCCAAGAGTTGTGAAGAAGGGACTTGTTCAAGAAAAACCTAAAGAGAGTGCACGACCATCATTAGAGAAGTACAACTACACTTAAATAATCCATAAACAAAATCCACAAGATCAAGTGAGACCACTTACTCAAGAAATCAATTCATCTTCAAAACCCTAGCCAGGAGCATCAATGAATTTTGAAAGACAATCCACAAGACATCATCCCAAGAAGCTTCTCTAGTTATCCATATGTAACGAATATAGAAGAGAAAAAGTAGGCAAGTAACGTTCTCCACGATTTCTAGCAATGATTCACAAATGAAAAGTGCTTCTCTATTTATATGAGAGATCTAGCACCCTTCTCATTTAAATAGCAATATTTCACTAGATTAAGCCCTAAGAAAATATTAAATTTCCTTTATCTCTTTACAATCCCTAGATATAAAGTCATAATACATCAAATATCCATGGTACAAGAGTGGATAGGTCAAAATACCCCCAATGATGCTCCCAAGATGAAGTAAAATGCTAAAAAACGTAAGACATCCTCCATAAATGCATGCTCATAGTCACACATGTGGCACATTAGGTCTCCAAGAGTGGAAAACTCATTCAAATGGTGTGAAGAGGCATGTGTAGGGGCTCTAAAGTGAAACTCTCCCTCCAAAGGGTGTAGTGTTTCATCCTCTAAGTGTAAAGTCATCTCCAAAAGGTGCAACATCCCTTCAAAAAGGTGTCACATCCTCTCAAAGGTTCTAGGTCATATCTACAAGTTCTGAAGTCCTCATAAGAATCCCAACGTCCCCATAAGAAGTGGGACTTCCTCCAGGAAATGTGCAAGGTGGCCTCCTCAAAGTCCTACAAAGGACTGAGGCTCATATCCAAGTCATGTTCATGTAAATACATCGTCCAAAGAGGGGCTCAAGTAACCCAATGTAGACATCAATCCAGGGGCATGTACACAATTCCAATGCAACATAGAAAGTGGTTCATGTCAAATTTTAATGACATTAGGTAGATCATATCAAGCATCATCTTCAAACTTCACAATAACTGTTATAAGCCTAAGTTGCACCCAACCTGCATACCTGGCCTCAGGCCCTACTATTTGCCAATTTCTTGAGCCAAGCTCTTCTAAAAATCCCTCTTTTTTGAGCCACACGCGCCTTGGCCTTCTACAGCCCGCGTATGCACACATCCATATGCCTACAGGCCTTCTACAGCCCGCGTATATTGACAAAATCACGAAAAATGGAAAAAAGCAGATGGGAAACAGAGTTTTGGGAAATTGCTAAAACCGTTTGACTGCCTATGGCCCGTCATTCAACTGGATAACTACTTATAAAAGAAGGGATAGGGGTCCCATGTAAAGAGGAAGAAGAAGAGTATAGAAACTCTGCCCAAATTTATCCCCCCTTTGCCCCAATTTCCTGCAATTGTATTGTGAGGTTGAGTAATTGGTGCGTTGTGAAGAGGAGCCCAGGACCAGGTTCGAGGAGCAATGTTGGCCACATATTGTAAGATTACTCTTGTGATGATTAATACAAAAAGGAATACTTTTTTCGTCCCACCATATTATGTGTTCAAAATGTGTATTTATTTTATGATATTGTCACATCTAACCCAGCAATTAGTATATGAAATGCATGTTTCCAGCTCTTTGTTTGTCTATGTGTGAATGCAGGTCAGCTTTGGGAGGAGGCTTGCAGTCAAGGAACAAGTGAAAGCGAAGGGATCGACATCAAACGAAGGATTTAAGGTAGAGTTACCTAATCTTGTTTGCACCTTTGTATTGCATGAATGTGAGGTTTCGTGTTGGGAAAATAGGAAAAATTAGAGGCCTTTAAATGGTCATTTTTTGCATGCATGATTAGAGCCCTTAAATGCTAAGTCTGTAAGCGGGATTTCCCACTCACATCAGAATTGGCGACTTTACTGGGGAGTCTCTAGGGTTCTTTGGGGATTTTTTATTGGGTATTTTGAAATTGGTTTTACTGCCTTTTTTGAGTTTCTGCAAGAAGTCTGAGTGTTCAGGGTTCTGGTTCTCAATACCAGTCTTCCCTACTCTGCTTACCAGACTATTTCTTTTCTGTTTTTGAGATTGTTAAGAGGCATACGCACCCTGTAGTGGGACAGCATGCATATGCACGCGCCCTACATTTAGTCAGCCCGCATATGTACACATGTTGATGAAGTGCTAGCTGCGTGTCTGAGAACCCATGAAATCCTTCTCAAGAAGAGGTAGTCATCCTCTCCCCTGCAGAATTAATTTTTCTCAGAGATCTTATGTGTCCTTCTAGGTATCTGATTGAACATTCCATAGTCAGGTAAAAACCTCAGGATTATCTTTGTTTCGCCATATTTTTCTTGCCTCTTTGCGTCAAAGTAAGTTTTTTTTGTTACCTTTAACGAGTGATGGTGTTCAATACCAATATCCTCTGTTGAAGCTTAGTTGCTTCTTTTCTTTTCTTTTTTAAGGATTTCAGAGGAACACGCGGCCTGCAGTGGGCCTAAGTGCGTGCACATGCGCCCTGCCCTTCTACAGCCCACGTATGCATGCTAGTTGTTGAAGAGACAGTCGCGTACCTGTCCAGAAAATTTTTTGGACGCAGTCATCCTCCTCCCTGTCAAGTTTTTACTTCCCGGGGTCTTTCTTGTCTGAATGTGGTCTCTGCCATAGTAGCTTAGCCTAGGTTTGGACTCTATTATGGCTTGCTTTTTCATTCAAAGTCTTATTATGTTTCTTTGTTAGGTTTTTTTTATGAGATAGTGAGTCAGTCTAATCTGCCTTCTTGGTTGTCAGTATCTCCCCACGGTCAATGGTTGGCCAGAAAATATTCTTGGCCTTGTCTTGTCTTGGCTTTTTTACCATTTTTTCTTTAGAAAAGGAGAAAGCTTCCAGCTTTAGTTTTTCTTGTTTTTTGAGGCCAATAAAAAAAAGTAGATATTTTCTTTGTTTGGTTAAGTAGTCAAGTGTTTGCACGGATTATCAGGAAAAAGTTCATTTTCATAAGTTCTTGGCTGTTTGACTTAGGGCAATAAGTAGCTCGTAGTCCAGTGAAAGCCTGTTTTCAGTTTTCTGTCAAAAGATCTTAGAAAGAAATTTTGAAAAGTTGGTTAAAGTAAATTCTTTTTGAAGAAGTAGTTTTGTTTTAAGCACTTTTCATGTTCTTCTTTTCGTCGCTATAAAACATCATTGGTTTCATTATCATCTCTTATGACTTTAAAATCAGCCACTAAAATAAACGATTAATTAAAATCAACTAGACTTTATGTTTGTAGGGTCCATCAACTAGATTAGGCTAGAGCCTTGATTTAGGTTGGAGAGGAAACTCTTCAAGGCTATAAAACAAACATAAGATTCTGTGCTAAGGAGTGTAGAAGTCCAGTAACGTGGAAATTATCTGGGACCCCCCTCTAACACAAGGGCTAAACACGAGGTTGCGTGCAGAAAGGTAGTGGAGATAACCCCTCCAAAGCCAGACCAAGCGTAGTGGGGAACACATATAGAGGACTTGTCTTGGGATTCTGTTGATCGCATTTTCCACGGAGCTTTGTGGGTCTTGAATCCATTCGAGGTCCTCAGTCGTCTTCTATAACACTTGATTTCGATACCCTTGATAGGTTTTGGGCTTGATACCCTGCTCATTGCGGTCCACTCGACTGTCGATTGTACTCGCCTGGTGATTGTTCACGAGCTGGCAACCTAGTTGCCTTTACTTTAGGGACTTACACAGGTGACCGCAGGGGTATACTGTAGTACCTAGGGAAAACATCGGGCCATGTTTTGTAGAGTATACCCAGAGGGTGTTTCCGTATTCGAGTTGCACTTGCACCGGTAAGTTGCTCTAGTGTTGGTTGGTGTAACTATTCTTCCAACTAGTTAGTCGTTTGCTTGATTTTCCTTTAGGAACTTTTAGTGTGTGCTCTGTGATCCCTAGTTTTCCATAGTGAGTTAGTCAGTCATGGATTTGGGTCTCTGACCTAGGGTGGTAGACCACCCACTCCGCCGGTTGAGAGGACTTTTTAGTCTTCCGCTTAGAAACGTGGAGCCGCCTCTTTATAGGCGTTGTTTTGATAACATTGTTTCTTCAGAGTCAATGTGTGAGACTTTTACAGACTTGAACGATCCTGCAAGGGGAGAACCTGTGCATAATATCTTCATGGCTAAAGTTCCCAGCAATACCAACCAAGGAGCCCATTCACAAGGGGATTCTTGTGCTTTTCCCTTCTTCAAAAACGTTGGTGTCCCTTTGATGGCCACTTTGTACATTCCTGGGTTGAATGTGGGACTACCAGTTTGGTTGGGTACCATTCCAAATGTCTCGAATGCTCTTGACGCTTCTCAGTTAAGCACCTTAAGTCATGGGCACCCTGTTGATGTTTCTTCATCAGCAAAGTCTTCTCCTCCTCCTTCTCCCACCTCTGGTGAAAGTACAGTTACTAGTAACCGAAAGTCTAAATGAAATAGAAAGAGGAAGAATAGGAAGAAGAAATCACCAATCTTTGTGAGTCAGGTTGTAGATAGGTCGACAACCTCTGCAAGTCACGTTAAAGACTAGTACCCATCCTCTAAAATTCATGTTGAGGGCAAGCACCCACCCTCTACAAGTCATGTTGGGGGGGAAACTTTAGTCCCTGTTAGTCATACTGCCAATAGGTTTGTAGCCTCTGAGAGTCATGTTATCGACCCATCACCAACCTCTTCAAGTCATGTTGGATAGGTTCAACCAACCACTTCCAGTCATGTTGGGGGCATTGATTCTATTGAGAAACCTAGACGGATAGGACGTAAACCTAAGTTCCCTTGTAAGATTTGCAAGGGAGATCACCTTACTCATCTATGCCCTGACATTCCAGACGTACAAAGATTATGGTCCATATCTGCAAGCTCTTATGATTCTGACTCTTCTGAGGCTTCCGCACAGTCTATTCAACCATTGGTTGCGAAAGTGGTCATGTCGATGTAGTTATCGGTTGCTCCCACTCCTCTTCTAGGGGGTGAGGCACCTTTAGACCATGTAGTCTTGCAGCCCATTCAGCCATTGGTTGCGAAAGTGGTCATGTCGATGTAGTCATCGGTTGATCCCACTCCTCTTCTAGGGGGTGAGGTGCCTTTAGACGATGTAGTCCCATAGCCTATTCATCCGTTGGTTACGAAAGTGGTCATGTCGACGCAGTCATCGGATGATCCCACTCTTCTTTTGGGGAGTGACATGTCTATTGACTATGTTTTTAGCATTTCCAGTTCAGTACTTTCAGAACAAGGGGTAATTCCGCTCGTTTCGAGCACACTCCCTCCAAGCCCTAGGATGGTTTCCTTTGATTGGAATGATCTTATTGAGCCTTGTCTTCCTTATTCTGCACCTTTTCAAATAAGAGTTGAAGTTAATTCGACAAACATTTATCATTGTATTGTGGATGAAGGAGCCTCTGCAAGTATTTTATCCTCCTTGGTTTGGAAAGTCTTGGGATCTCCCAAGCTTGTGTCTTCTTCGCATGAGTTGTTGGATTTTGACAGACGTCCTAATGAATATTTGGGGGTTCTTCCTCAGTTGCCTGTATCGTTAGGTGGGATTATTGTCCGTGTCGATGTTATAGTGGTGCAAGGCCCATTAGATTTCGATATGCTTCTAGGGCGTGATTATGTATCTGCTATGAACGTTGTGGTATCTACGCTCTTCCGAGTGATACATTTCCCTCACAATGGAAGCATTGTCACTATTGACCAACTGGAATCTGATAATCACCATCCTAATTCAGCGTTAGTTCAGGCTGCCCTTTTATATGTTCCTAGTGTTCGTGTAGACTCCACCCCGCCACGGGTTAATTATGTGGTGTCTTATCCTCGGTGTTCAATTGCTTCTGAGCAGGAACCTATGCAATCATGTTTTCCTTCTCGAGACCTGGAATCAACAATTGATTCATTGGTTTATCCAATGGGGGCATGGGAGCCCTCGCTTCCTCCTCTTGGTCCAAGTGAGCTTGAGTATCCTTTTGTGTCTGATCTCGTTGTTTTTAGATCCTCAAGCCCTCGTGCTTGTGATTCTTCGTTGATAGAATCTACCAGTCCTAGCCAAAACCTCCATCGTCATCTGGAGTATGGTCAGTTTACTTCACCCTTTGGGACTGTCGACCCTCGTTTGTGTGATTTCTTGGATTTTGAATTACCTTCAGATGAATCTATCCTTGAAGCCATGACTATGGTTTCTATACCGTGAGAAGACTTACACCGCGGTTTGTGTTTTCTTCCCTTTTGGGAGACTTTCCAAGTTGACTATCGAAGAGACTCTTGGTCTGAGCCTAGCAACGGGCTCTACCTAAACCAGTTTCATACATGAGTCGTAACCCCCACGGGTCTTCTTTTAAGCCCTTTTCAGACCCTCTAAATATGAAAATATTGTCGAGCGATCTTGTTGTCCTTCATGCTCGCTAAACTGAAATTTGAAGGCACGTCTATCCGGCGGTAGTTTACCCCTTTTTAGTCTGGATGGTCAACTATACAAACAAAGGAATCCTCTAGCGGCTCTGATTCTCTAGAAGAGTACCCCCAGGTATAATTTTACCCCTTTTTCAGGCCTGAGGGACTAAATTTATGAAAAAGGAACCCCCACGAAGTCCATAATTAAGCTCTTTTCAGACTCCCTAAAATTCAAAAGATCATCGAGTGACCTTGTTTCTTCATACTCGTTAAATGGACAAGAAGAACATCCTTTACGGAGTCCATAGTTAAGCTCTTTTCAGACTCCTTAAAAATGAAAAGATTGTCGAGTGATCTTGTCTTTGTCACACTCGTTAAAATGATTTTGAATAGTCTTCTTTTCAGTGCTAATTTACCCCTTTTTCGAACCGACTAGACTATTTTCGAAAAAGGTACCCAAGTGGAGTCTTCTTTTACGCTTTTTCAGACTCTCTAAAAATGAAAAAAAAGTCGAGCTTACCTTCTCTGGGCTCGTTAAACTTACATCAAAGGACGTTACCATTGTGTGTCTTATTAATCTCATTTGCATACATGCGTCTTCGGCCTAATGTCGGCTCCATGTTGCTCTCAACTGAACCATTTGAAGCATGCCTTATTCGTAAGCCCTGTAGCACTTTTCCTCTGTGTCTTGACACCTCTGGCCCATGGAGGTTTTTTCTGAAAGTCCCTTTCCTACATATGTCCCTTCGCTCTGAGCATCAATGTGTTCATTGCACCTAGAACTAGTATGATTGTGACACTCGTTCCTCCTTTGTAACGTAAAATTATTTTATTCTTTTTTCAAAGCTTTCCAAAATTATTGAAAAAGACAAAAAAATCAAATATACCCCAAAAAGAGGAAGGGAAAAGTATTTTCTTTTTGTTTGCAACGCAATGAGTCACCCTTGGACAAAGCACATCCTT
>ML808688.1:84365-100347 GCA_009831015.1 Picea engelmannii | reverse complement strand
GAGAATATTCCACCTGAAGAATATTCTCTTTCAGTTGACACTTCAGTTTGACTAGTTGAGTTGAGTTTAGATGTTGCATTGGTTTTGTCACCATGCAACATTGAGATCATCACCAACTCACTACTCTTTGTTCAGTCAGTTAATTGAAGACTAGTTGACTAGTTAACTCAGGTAGGTGGCAGTTCATTCCCGTAACTGCCTAAGAGACTAGACTAGGTGGCAGTTTACTCTTGTAACTGTTGGTGTGTGTCCAGATCAATCTAGACCACCACTATGGCTCATTAGTTACTTATTTATTCTATATATATTGTAAATTATTCACTCTTTGAGTGTGGAATATGGTTAATGAGAATTCTTCCATTCTTCCTATCTTGCTTCTTCTTTCTCAATTTCTCTCTACAAATGTGTGTAGTATTTTCTAGCTAGATCTATTATGTGCAGGTTCAACACATTTACATCTCTCTGCAGGTTGGTATGTTTTCACTATTATACTTTGGTCATTCCAAGGTGGAGGTTGCAGCTTTGGAGGATGTCAAGTTGGTTGACATTAAATTTAAAAGGCATGACCCACACAAAATCGTGGAGAACCACCTGGCCCAATACAACCCGAAGAGATATGGGCATGAAAAATCCCCACATGATGAAACATCAAGGGAAGTCACGTCTTATGAGGAAGTATTGAACATATCCCAAACCTTGTCCCCAGATCAATAGGTCGGCTTCCTCAGTTCCAAAGACACAGACGAAACAACTCGCTGAAAATACTACAGGGAGAATCGGTAGCCACTTCGCCTGCACATGAATCTACATCTCCAGGTTTTGAACCAGGGAACTCAAGTAAACAAGATATTGATGAAACCCCAAAGAGCTCTGAGGTTTTGACTCAGGAATTAGAAACTTCATTATCAAGTCCACTAGGACCTCAGGCAACGACTCAACTCGAAGCCTTCTTAAAGCAAGGGAAAGATGCATCTCTTTCGACACCAGCTACACTCGTTGTCAACACAACAGGGAAACAACCGTCTATAGAGATCGATATTCCTATTACTTCATCGACTCCTCTACAATCTAGTTTCAGGAATCCTAGTTCCGAAGTCATTTATGTGGGTGATCTTACCCCAATCTTGCCTGAAGAGATGCCTCCTCCAGAGTTCTTCTTCAGCAAGAAACGGAGGGCCATCGTCAAACAAGAAACACATTAGAAATATGGAACGATAGTCAAAAGAAAAAGAATGGTGTACGATGGATAGAACCGAGATGATACACAATTCAAAAAGGAAGTTGCAGGTTCGTTGGGTGCTTTTTCCACTGCTAATCAATGGTCTGTGGAAAATTTGGCCGAACAACTGCAACAAAAGTGCCTGTTCGTAGAGAAACTTTAAAAGAAAATACACACAACGGAGCAGACTGTCCAGAATAGAATGATTCGAGACTTCGAGCAGATCAGAGCAAATGATAAACAACAAATTCAACAACTCCAGACCAACTTTGATCAGCTACAAAGGAATTCACAGTTCAATCAAGGACTGATCATCCAACATGTTGAACTAATAAAACAATTGCAAGCTAGGTTGGAGTTGACCGAAGGTACTGTTGAGCACTCAACACACCCTAAAAATCCTATGTCAATTTTCCACTTTTTGTGTACCACTTGATCTTGTTACTGTCTGAATTAGATTATCCTTTGAGAAATGTTTTGTCTTTGTTTGTTCTCTTGACTCTCATCAGCTATTCAGGTTTTTATAATTCTATAAAACCCCATGAACTAAAAAGACTTAACACTTAAATAATAAATCAACAACGAAAACACCTCACCCGACGTGCTCAAAGAATTCGACATCGAAAGAAATTAAAAGGTGAAAGGGAACCATTCAAAAAACCTCAGTTGTTGAGTGTCGATCTTCACCGGTATCGGCGAAAGGAGGTTTTTGTTTCACGACAAGTATCACATATGTAAATCGTCGACAAACGATCCCCTTTGGCATCGGTAAAAGAGGAAGGGAGTAACATTTAGAAGGAAAGGAAACGATATCGCCGATGGCCGATAAACGACACGCTTGTCGGAATCAGAGAAAACCGAATCACGACAAACATTGCAACCACGCTAAGGAGTTTTCCCCGATCAACGATTCCTGAAGCGTTTCAGCATCGATAGTTTTTCGAAGACGCTAACACAAAGGAAAATATGCAATAGGTTTATCCCCGATCGCCGATCCCCGGTACGATTTCAGCATCGACGATCCCATGCTTAGTTTAATAATTCACAACTGGAAGAAAGTCCCGACTCCGACTAATGCTCGCGAGTTAAGTCACCGGTCTTCATTGCCACATGTCCCAAGCCAATTTCTCCACGTCAGCACCATATGATGAAATCGATCGGCGTCGAAGTTTTTTCGCAAAAGGATATCAACGAAAACACCCATAACACATTGCCGATCCCCGATCCGCCCACTAGGAAAGCGACACGATGGGACGTTTTGGCGCGAGATACGTTTGGATTTAGAGCATTTAAGGGACTAATTAATTCCAAAATATCGCATTAGTTGTTGTTTCGTGTGTGAATCAAAAGGTCGCTTGAAATTACCGATAGAACATGTCACCCTCCGCTGTCAACGCACATTGAATTAAATTGCAGAGATTCAACAATAGATTTGTTTGAATTTCACTCATCACCCGAATTAATTGGTTGATACAACACAGTAGGTTCTTCCCCATTTAAATTCTCTTGAGCCATTGTAAACGAGACCATTCTGCGTGCAAAAGAGTTTCCGAGCATCCAGAGGAGCGAGACAAGCAATTCAAAGGCTTCTGAGATCCCGTGAGTATCAAACTACAAGGTTTAGCAAGCGTTATAGGTATGTACCAGTTTGGATTTTCTGTGTTTTCACTTCATATATACATTTTTATCCAATGTCACTCTGTACACTGACCCTAAAGGATCGTTTCGATTGTAGGAAGAATGCCTCCAAGAAAACCAACCACTAGGCGATCTCCGAGAGCATCGAAGCCAAAGGAACCAGAGGTGGGAGAAGGCTCTTCCCCAACATCCACAAAACAATTAGAATTTGTCCCAAGGTTGGAACCACTCATCATGACATCCACCAAGAATATTTTCACTCAACCTATGACCTTTGGAGACACGGAAGCAAGCATAGGGACCAAGGCAACACTCTTGCACTAGGGATAACTCTTCAAGAATATCAGCTGGGAAGAATTCCCAGAATATATCCCGCATAGCGATCTCGATATGAGAAATCTCGATGATGAAGTTTTCTCGAACATTCGAAGATCATACTTGCACATGATGGCAAGAAGAACTCCAGTTTTCCCCTGCATAGAACTCCTAAAGTGGCTCATCGACTACACAGACACACAAAAATGTTTGATTAACGACGTCGATGGCGAGTGTGTCAGGGTTTTCATTCTGGTAGAAGTGCAGAGTTATTACAAGCTTAGAGAATCGGAGGAGCGACTGGACACTGATTTCGTCGTAAAATTCTACGAGCGCCATGACACCGGTCGGGTGATGGATTCATGGTGGAGAGAGGATAAAAAATACACCAATTGGACCTCCGGCTGGTACTAGATGACCAACTTAAGGGAGTCATATATCTATCTCGTGGCCTTCATCTGTCGGTTGTATGGGGAGAAGGACTATTCCAGGTCTTCATAGGCATGGATGCCTCTATCTTACGCAATGGAAATTTTCGGGAGAGATTTCAATTGGGGAGCCATCATTTCAAAGCAACTGAGCATCTTCATACAACAGGCTCAAACGCCAAAAGAAGGAGAGACTCCATCCTTTTACATGGCTTCATATTTGTTGGACGTCATATGCGCCATAAATGTATTTTTTGGCATGAATTTGAGTTGGCATGCCTTAGAGCTCCCAGTCCATGTGTATTTCGACGTCCTGTGGGAGAACAGGTACAAAAAATCCTACTCCCTCATCTGCGATGAATTCATCGCATGCATTCATTTTATTCTTTTCAAGAAAGAGTGTCTGAGACTGTCGGCTGCGGCCAAAAAGATGATAGCAAAGATTGGTCACTGGTATCTGGATGAGAGCGATACCTACATCAGAGTTTTTGGGGCCACCAGAGTACCACACCTTTTACCTATGCATGTCCCCAATCGACTTGTTGTGGGGGAAATCTGCTATGAGACCATCCTGCAAGGTTGCAATGCTACCCTGGTGAAAAATTAGAAACGGGCATTTATACCTTATGAATTCCATATAGGTTTCTACCTGGTAAAATACACTGCCCAAGCTAAGTAAGAAGGACTGAGTCAATTAGAGTTTTGATTCCAGACCGGTCCTTTCCACAAACACAACCCAAAAGGTCTAGTCCTGAAACATGCATCTCAAGTGTTGTCCTGCTGGCCATAAGCCCACGACAAATTTGAAGACGAGGTATTCACGGAAAATGATCAAGATTGGGATGAAATTGTGGCAAGGATGGCTGACCCTAATATGACTAGGTTCAAAGTCATGACCCTGGATGAACAAACAACGATCCTAGAACAATCAGGTCAAGAGGCCCTCAAAGCCAGAGAAGAAATACTAGCAGCCGAAGCAGTAGAAATTCCTCAGGTAACCTCGATGCAAGATAGAAGTCCCCCGCGAGGCTCAAGACACATGTTTGAGGGGGTTACTCATGTTAGAACATGCGTAGCGGATAATTGATCAGCTGGAAGATGACCCAGACATCCTAAATATTGCAAGGCTCCCTGAAGACAATCCAGATATAAGCCAAACGGGCCCAAGCGGCCCTGAATTCATAGATCTTGATGAAATTACTGGGTTAAACGACCCTGAGTTTACAATGCTACCAGCCGGGTCGCCAACAGACGTTTCGGCTCAGCCAGGGACCGTCAAAGCATCGCAGAGGACCACTGTGCCCAACCCCTTAAGTGAGATGATAAAGATATATGACGATGATGAAATCCCATAAGTATCTCTTGCGACCCATGTGCATATAGAAGAAGAAAAGGGACCAGAGAAGACATCTTCCCCTGTGCCCGACGCCCAAATCCAGAAGGTTTCACAGAAAGAACAAGAAACCGAGAGTGTCCTAGACACTAAGCTGCCCGATGCGTCGGAGACCCAAGCAAATACTCTGAAGGACGAGCCAGGGTTGGACAAGCCAAAGGAAGAAGCCCCACAACAGGAAATCGACGTCTCAACTGTCGATGAACAAGTAAGTATCGAGTCTATCAATGGTCGGGCCTTCAACACACAGGGAGGAAGTTAGAGAACCCAACCCTAAACAAGTATATACCGTCGGGAGTTTGGAAAACACACTCACATGGGGGGATCAATAGATTCCCGAACCCGTGGATGAAGTAGCCAACATACATGTTATAGCTTATGATCGGAAAAGGAAGGCTATCGTACAGAGAACCATTAAAAAGAGGAGAATCACTTTAGATCACTCCATCGTCATCACTACCGAGGAACATCTGATCAACACAGAGCATTCTAACACATCTGAATTCATCGGCACAGGGATGGAAATCACAAATGCCACCCTGGACAGAGCTAAAAGAGATGAAGAGGAGATGGTCGCTGCCCTGAAGGAACTAGAACATTTGTGCCACTTGGCGAAATACTATCAGGACACCACACATGCCGCGATGTTCCTAAGGAGTGAATTCCAGGAGGCATACAACAAATTCACAAACGAGCGACACATATTCACTGCAAGGATAGCCGAGCTCCAGGAAAACACCCTCATGGCACCTGCGACGTGCAAAGATATGAAGCGTGGTACGAGAAAGCGCAACAAGATGTGGAGAGAGTCGACTACATCGGTGTGGTCCAACAAGGCCGAGATACAGAGGAACACGACATTCGGGTGTTAAAAGAGAGTAGCCTTGATCGCATAAGGAAATCGACCGAGTATTGGGAAAAAATGGCTCGGGAACCTCATCGAGAAATCCAGGAAAAGTGGTCCAAGTGCGAGAAAAACTGGATCAAGATCAACCAGGTCATGAGAGACATCGACCTCCCCGAGTTTGGCATGCCCGATGAATTTGTCGACTTGCACGACATAGTCAAGTCGCACACCAATCAAGACTCATTATGGGCCGAGGAAATATCTAAGGTGATAGATATGGCGCTAGGTCAGGTGTAACAGTTCACAGAGAACCCAATCAAAGCTCAGGCTATGTTGCAGCAATTAAGTGTCAGTATAGTTAAGTATCAGGCACATGCGATAGATATAAGAGAGATTTACTCAGCCCCGATGGAACAACATAGATTCCCATACGCCAACACCTACGAGGATCTATTCATTAAGTGGTCAGAGTACAAGAAGAGTCACCCTCTTAAGTGATATCTTGAGATGACTCTTAGACAAACTGATAGGAGAAAACACCATGTGGCTAATTTTGTTTTAATTATCTACACTTTAGCCGTTATTTTTAGTTATTTTTATGTTATAAATAGGAGCTGCTTTTAATTGAGTAACTCTCATTTTTTTGTTTTGTTAAGAACTATTTCGGAGCTGCCTTTAATTGAAAAGTCCTTCTGGACCAAAGACAAGTTTATGTTTTCATCAAATGCATGTAGGATTGGATGTGGAGAAGAACTATTTTCCTATTCCATCTCATGAATGAGTGTAGTAACGAGTAAGAGCTATTAAATCTATTGATAAGTTATCTGATGCAATGTTTTATAGTTCTTTCTTTGATGATGAAAATGAATCTTTGTGTTATTATGTGATTGATGATTAGAGTTGAGTGAATTATTTTACTTGTTGTCGTTTCTCACATGCATGTTTTCTTCTGATAATTTGTATCTCAGTCAGTAATTGAAATATTTACATGGTTAACGTATTAGTACTAGGCCTATGGTAAACGATCATTGCCTGCACGCTAGAGTAAAGGGTTACCCCAAGCTCAACCTCTTCTCTAGTACTTTAGTTTGTTCCCACTTTGTTACCTAGTTGGTTTATACTGGCTTTATATTATATCTGTCCTACCTAAGAGAAAAAACACAAAAAAGAGAACGTCTGAGCTGGAGGAGAAAGCCTTCACAAGAAAACATAAAGCCTCATTGATTAAACCGACATGATCGCAAGATCTGGAGAACCATTCACTATTAAACATTGCAGAGTCTATTTGGGCCTCGGTGGCGGGTTTGGTTCTTTCTACTGAGATAAAGGGATTTAGGACCCATCAACAAGTACCTCAGTGAATATCTCGGCCTTCTAGACTCAAGCAATGGAAATAAACGAAAAACTGGAAAAGGCCCATCAAGATATTTTTATGAAGGTTGATGCCATCCAGAATTGCTACTAGGCAGTAGATCTTTCCCTGAAAGACATCTACATCAAAGAAAGAGAAGCTCGCTCAGCTCGAGTTAAGTTTCAAGAGGTTGTCTTATTGGTACCAAAGGATGATGTCTTAGATGTTCCTCGACTTTCTCTTTCTGAACAAATAAGAGGTGAAATGGCTTTAAAGGCATGGGAAAAAAATCTAGCAGAAAGAAAAAGACTCGTCAGAGAGGTAAATGAAGCTTGTCTAGAAGCATTGTCATCACTAGACAAAGGACTAATTGATTTTGAAGGAAATGTTATCTCTGAAGCCCTGGGTCAAATTGATATAGAAAAGAACCAATATAATTCCAGAACAAGCAAAGAAGAATCTCTGATGGCCATTTAGAAAATGAACCAGATTGATCTCCTTCAAATAAATAAATGGATAGTAAACCCAAGCTTGCAATTGTAGGTCATATCCCAAGGAGCGAAAAGGATACAAGAAAAGTTGCCTCAGGTAGAGAGGAAGTTATACACTTTTGAGGTGAATGAAGCAATTGAACCTTCAAGGTTGGTGGTGAAATTAGTGAGTAAATGCATCCTATGTATTGAATATAGGAAAACAAGCACATCCGGAAACAAGTAAAGAACATGCGCATGCTATTAACATATTCGAGGGACAGATGGCAGTACACAAAGAACGTCTGAAATATTATGCCAAATTATTAAGAAGACCAGAAGACATATATGTTCGGCCTAAAGGAATGAGGAAAGGAAGAGTTTCGGCCAGTAAACGAAGAGATAACAGAGATTGCGAATGAAATTCATCATTCTCTATGCACTATGTTATCCTCGTTTTCTAGGGATAAGTAGGAGATCATGTCTCGAGGCCCACAGGTCCTAGACATGGAGTACCGAGAGCCGGATTGACCTGAGCATGGCCCTGGAGGGCCCATCCTTCTTCTTCTTCGCCAGACTTGTCCTGTTAGCAGCATCAGCTTCCATCACTGTCGGCTTGGACTTGCATCAGAGAAGACTCTTGCTCCATGAGGAAATTGGTCCAAGGTATCATGGTATGTGTCATGTTTGATCATTATAACCTTCTTATATATGCATCAGGTTCCTTACATTTCTGACAACTGCTTGGATCTTACACTAATCCACTTGACCATCGTTGGGGGGATTAATGGGGTGCCCTAGCAAGCTTGTATTTATGGGTTTTGGTTAGCCACCAGGGGGGATTTGCAGAGCCATCGTCCGCTCCCACCATTCTATCACTTTACATCTTATCTCCCATACATCCATCCCATTCCCCTAGTCCAACCATTAGGATGACCTTTTGAGGGTTACACTTTATCCTGTGGGAAGAAGGAGCTAAAGGCCCAGGGGGTAAAAGCAGCTGGTAAAATATAAAATCCATAGGAAATAAAACCTAGAGATGCTTCACCCAGGGATCCCCGAGAAGGCAATAAAAGGCCTCTCGAAAAGAAACAAAAGCGACCTGAAGAAAAATAATAAAAACAATACCTAGCCAAGAGGATGGGAGGTCTCATCACGAGCCGACCCATTATGTTCATAGGTATCTAGCAGTGTGACATTGCCATTATCTGGTCACCACGCCAGGGCAATGACCTTTGGTTGCATGGCCAAGGGAACGGGGGTCTCATCACGAGCTCGCCTTATCATTTCTGCGAAAATACCAGTGGGTAACACTGTCAGCTCTGGTCACCACGCCAAGGCAATGTCCTCTGGTCAGACCTTGAAGTAAAAAGAAAGAAAAAGAAATAAATAAAAAATAAAGGCAATAAAGGGGCTTGGAAAAAGTGCATCCATGACGGGTACAACTCACCTCCTACAAAGGCACCCATGGACAACACCTTACCCTGGTCTTCACTATAACTGGACACTCCTTAGACCATATCACCTCATGTACATGGTTTGAATGATCCCCTGTGGAAACTTTCCTTTTCTTATGTTACTGGCCCAATAGGGTGCTCTGTCTATTTATTTGACTTTGTATAGTGGATCAGTGTAATGTCTTTGAGCTTTTAGAGGATATGTTAGGGGTTTTATGCATGTGTTTGATAAATTTAATGATGAAACATGATTGACATTGCTATGATCCCGAGGATTGATGATCCCATGGAGGGCGTAGTTTTTGATGTGCAGGACCATACTCGACGGATAGGTACCAGTGGACCGGTACACATGGGGATATGATTAGCTCGGACCTCCATGGGGCTGAAGATCCCATCAGATTGTTGTTGGGATGGTAGAGACAGGACAACGTTATGATGAGCCATTGCACGAGAAGAAATAAGGACGTTCCACCCAGGACACTTTGGCAGAGCCCGACCTAGGGGGAATCACCCACTGCAGATGGAACGTTTGCCTTTGATGGACAAGACATCACCTGGGAGAGCTGGACGTTGTTTGGAGCATGTGGCAGTGTGCTGAGGTCATTTGGCACGTGTGGCAGCTTGGAGGAGCCCTAGAAGGGCCAATGTTTGGTTTCTGGATGTTGTATTTTCCCAAAAAGGGCCAACGTCTCCCTCAAAGGGGCTTGACGTTCCTCTTTTTGCTCATATTATGACATTTTCTAGCAGTTAATGTAAAAAACAGTGTAAATTTTATGGTCAGCCTTGTCGGCTGTTTTAATGACCTTAAATTTTAATTCAAAGGTCATGGATTGGTATAAATAGAGGACATTTCTCCTCATTTTAAAGATAACACAACTCACTCTCCTGTGAGAGATCAACTTTTAGTCTTTTTCTTGGTATCTTTGGTCTTGGAAGTGAGGCGCAACTCTTGTTGGAGGATTCTTCTTGGCATTTATGGTGTTTTCTCCCATGGAAGGTTTACAACTAGGGTTTGATTAAGCATTCTTCATGATTTGTAAGTGAGTTTTTCATGCAAAACTTCTTAAATGAATGGTTGTAGGCTTAACTTCTTACATTTGCTATATCATTGCTATTATATTGCTAAATCTTGAAACCCTAGGTAGCAAGCTCACTAGTAGGTCATTGCTATATGTCCCCATGCTTGAGAAACTTGTTTTAGCCATTGATTAAGGAAGATATAGCCTAGCCGTTGCTACACTTATCTCTCTTTTTCTGAGTTAGCATTGAATTATAAGTTGAATAGAGGAGACGTCCTAGGCCTACTTGATTCTACACCTAGGGTTTTAACCTTCTAGGGTTTGAAAAGCCTTGCCCCTGCAACACTTTTCTCCCTTAGATTTGTACTTTGAAGCTAGCCTTTTTGCCAAGAGTATTTAGAGAAAGAGGAAGGAGCATGAGGCCTTGCTTAAGCAACACTGGAATGAGCCTCCTTCCCTTAGGGTTTTGATTCTAGGGCCCTGCCATTGCAACACCATAGAACCTAACCTTATAATCTTTGAATTTTAATCCTCCCGAGATTTTGCCCTTACTTTTGACTCCATATTACCCTAAGGCACTGGTACTCTTTCTAACATTGAGCTTGTTGTGCAAATTTATCTTTCAAACTTTCAAATTTTGAAACCCTAATGCACTAACCAGGGCTGACGTCATACCTGACGCAACAATCCCTCTAACTCTGCAATTAATGATGACGTCATGCCTTATTTGAACTATTGTTGATAGAAAATATTGTTGGCTTGGTCATCCTGTGATAGACATTGATGAATTGGTAATTTTCATTAGCTAATTAGAAAAACATTGACCTTCTTTGTCTATTATATTGCTTAATCATCTAACCCTAAAGGAAGCTGATGTCATCCCTAGGATATTGACGCAACAACCTATTGTATATGAGCAACAAATGACATTTAATGCATTGATTTAATTCAAGGATTGATCATTTTCATTAGATGCTATATCATTCTAGTATTTATTGACAAGTAACGTTATATTGCCATTGTCATTATTGCAAACATTGACTTCGTCAATATTTACTGTTGTATATGCTCATGTACATTAAAGTTTGATAGTCATCGATTTATGAAGTATTAACCATTATTGCATGTACTAGTTTCATTGTTGTCTTGTCTTGCAAGCAGGTGCCTTTTCTGTGGTTATTCTTTATTTGACTATCTTCTGGGCAGTAATCTGTGAAGGGGAAACTAGCCTTAATCCTTTGAGCCTTTTCCTTTCAAAACTCCAGATTGCCAGGGACGTCTCCCTTGGGCATAGCCACCCTAAATAGAAAGGACCTCCCCATTGCGGTGACATTGGGTGGTGACATTGCCAGTTTGACCCTTATCCTCTAGTCTATGAACTCAACTACAAACTGCGCGATAACATTTTGGCGCCGTTGCCAGGGAACACTGAGTCAATCTTCCTCAACGACAAAACCTTTGGTAAGCCTTTCCTCAAAGACCTTTCTCTTACAAGCTTACCTGGTGACTCCACTAAGACTTTATTCCCCTATTCTTTGATAGTTTCAGGAAAACTATCTGGCGACTCCATGATGACTTGTAGCAGAAAACTGTATTCAAATCCCGCTACTGTGAAAACCACCACTCTAACAAACCCTATACCTCCAACCAATCCAAATCCTCACAAATGGTCTCACTCAGAGAGTTTCAACTGCTTTGATTTTAGCAACATCCAAGGTGGAATACATGATTTTCCCACAAATGAAAACTCTTGGCTACCTTTCTTTTCAGGAAAGGGTACCCCTGGAAACTCACATTGGACCCATTTTTGTGACAGTGTTGACTTTCATCTGGATGGTCAAGACCACCCTGATGTTTTTATGAGGCTCTTTGCAAGTTCTCTTACAGGAGATGCTAAAGTTTGGATTGATGGACGCCCTAAGGGAAGCATAAAGAACATTGAAGAGCTACAAAAGGCCTTTAAAGTAAGGTGGTATGATAATGAACATTCACAAGACTCCTTTGCCCAGTACCTCAACATTTGCAAAGGACCTTGTGAAAGTACAAGAGATTTCAGTGATAGGTTCAACCTTGTCCTTAAGAAGATCCGATCAAAGGTTGGTTCAGAACAAGCCATCATCGATCACTTCCTGTCCTCCTTAGAAGGAACCTTACAATTCAATGTTAAGGATCGGTCACCAACAACCTTAGAAGAAGCACAAGACATGGCCTTTCAAATAGAAAGAAATCTTGATTTTGATGACTACATTCAACAAAGAAACCTGAATTGTGAGCTATGGGATACATGCAATGAACCTATGGCAGAACCTGAACCTCCAAGTGTCCTCCAAATCGAATTAGCCCCCACCAAAAGGAAATGGAGTCTTTCTCATAAGAGTGATATCTCATCCCAAGAACCTCCATTGAAGAAGGCCCATCCAGAGGACGAAGATAGGGACACATCACACAAAAGCATTGAGCCAAGTCTCCTTAAAGACTTCTCTCTTTTTATTCATCAAGTGGGAGACCCAATTTCTAAAAATCGTGAGTTCAAACCCTTTTATGTCTCCCTCTGAGTCAAATATTTTCTCCTCCACAATTGTATACTGCACCTGAAAGCCAAAACCAATATAATGACAGAAGAAGTTATGCAACAATTGGGCCTAAAAATCTCACAACCAAATACCAGAGACAATTTCGCGAAAGGAATCATTAACAATCTTGAGGTAGCCTTTGACTCTTGTCCCAACGCTCCTTTCTTGATGAATGTAGTTGTTGTGAACGATATTAGTAATTTCAATATTATCCTCTGCAATGACCTTATTGAACACTTGAATGGAACCATTCACAGAGAGTAGTCCAGAGCCATCATCCCTCATCCCGAAGGAGGATTTTATACCATCTACAATGAACCCTTTGTTGGATCACCGATTGAAAACCCCGATGAGATAGATGATCAACTCTTATGTATCAATAATGGTCTGAATGATTGGTTTATTCAAGAAGGAAAGTTGGATATGGACACAGTTGAAGAAACAAGAGGAATCTGGACCTTAGAATTCAATGGCTCAAACTCAAGTTTTGGATCAGGTGCTGGAATAAGCTTGACATCCCCGTCAGGTGAAGTCTTCTACCATTCATATAGGCTGGAATTCCATTGCACCAACAATGTGGATGAATATGAAGCTTTGATTCTGGGACTCAATTTGGCAATCGATAAAGGCGTCACAATCCTGGAGGTGAAGGGTGACTCAGATCTCATCGTGTCGCAAGTTTTAATGATATTTGAAACTAAGAATGAGAAGTTAAAGAAGTATTGAGATGTAGCTCAGACTCTTTCAAAATCCTTCAAAAAGATATCAATTGAAGTTGTTCCTCGAGAAGAAAACCATGTAGCTGATGCTTTGGCCGTCTCAGCTTCCACTTTGCAACCATGCGAAGGACCTCTTCATGATTTGTGTAGAATGGAGGTTCTTTTTAGACCTTCTATCCCCGACAATATAGAGCACTGGCAAGTCTTCAAAGACGATGATCAAATTATCAGATTCATGGAAAATAGAAAAGAATTCACAGATACACAAATTACTTTCCTGGCTGATTCTATGGACTTGGAAATCATCAACCTGCAAAACAATACTTTACCAAAGGGTTGTATTCCTCTAGAGAATCTATTTGACAGACATGATGTTTTCAAAGGAAAAAGAACCAATAAGCAAGTTGAGGAAGCCTTGGAGTTCAACATTGGTACTGAGATGGACCCGAGAATGGTCAAGATAGGGAAGGGGACTACCGAGAAAGAGAGGGAGGAAATACTGGAGCTCATTAGGAAATTCAGAGATACCTTTGCTTGGAACTATGATGAATTAAAGGCCTATATAGGAGACGTTATCCAACATGCTATACCCTTGGCAGAAGGAGCCAAGCCATTCCGACAGAAGTTAAGGCACATCTACCGAAGTTAGCTGGACAGATACAAATGGAACTCCAAAAGATGGTTGACGCTGGTATCATAGCCCCAATCAGGTATTCTTCTTGGATGTCAAACCTGGTAGTTGTTCGAAATAAAAATGGTGATATCCGCCTATGTGTTGATTTCCGCAACCTCAACTAGTTGTCGTTAAAGGATAATTATCCTCTCCCAAACATGGAACATCTGCTCCAACGAGTCACATGAGCAGGGATGATGTCTATGCTGGATGGATTCTCGGGATACAACCAAGTTTTACTCAAAAGGGAGGACCAACTCAAGACTGCGTTTACTACGCCCTGGGGAACTTTTATGTACTTGAGAATGCCATTTGGCCTCATGAATGCAGGTTCTACCTTTCAGAGAGCAATGGAATTTTCCTTCAGAGACCTTATACGAAAGATCATAGAAATTTACCAAGATGACCTCACAGTTGTGTCCAAATATAGGAAAGACCATCTCTCCCACCTCAGGATTGTTTTTGAACAGTGTAGGAATTATGGCATCTCGTTAAATCCTAAGAAGTCTATTTTTGGGATTGATGAAGGAAAAATGTTAGGACACGTGGCCTCACTAGGGGGAGTCTCCATGGATCCTGAAAGAGTCCAATCCATAAAAGATGTTCGTCCTCTAGTCAACAAAAAAGCCCTGCAATCTTTTCTTGGAAAAATCAACTTCATCCGCAGATTTGTGCCTAACTTTGTTGAAAGGATAAAACCATTAAGTGCTCTACTAAAGAAGGATGTTGCTTTCATATGGGGAAATGAGACTAAAAGATCTTTTGAAGATATCAAGAATGCCATCTCCCAAGCCCCCATCCTGATCAGTCCTGATTTTTCGCGAGATTTCATAATTTTCTCGTTTGCATCTTAGGATACTATTACAGGTGTATTGATGCAGAAGGATGCTGACAACTTTGAAAATCTCGTAGCCTTTATGAGCAAAGTCCTAAGAGATTCAAAATTGAACTACTCCATCACGGAGAAACAGGCTTATGCCTTGGTTAGATCCCTCAAACACTTCTGAAATTACATCGGTTATAATAAAATCAAGGCTTATGTCCCGTACCCAGCCGTCAAAGATGTTTTGTCACAACAAGACTACATGGGCACTCGAGGAAAGTGGGTTTCAAAAATCCAGGAGAATGACTTAGAGATAAAACCCACCAAGATAATAAAGGGACAAGGTTTGGCCCAAATGCTGACCGAAAGCAATCAGGAAGCCATACAGATGGGTGAAAATGAGCAGGTGAATGTAATCGTCAGTGAAATAGAACATGACGAGTGGTATTCCAACATAGTTTATTATCTAAAGAACTTGTCTTGCCCTGATCACCTAGTAGATTACAAGAGGAGATCTTTGAGGTTGAAGGCTATGAAGTATTTCCTGACCGAAAACAGACTTGGGTGGAAGAATACTGATGGCGTTATACTTCGATGCGTAAACAAGGACGAGGCAAAGAAAATCTTGGAGGAATTGCACTCTGGGCATTGCGGTGGACATTTTGCTGCACGTACCACTACCCATAAGATTTTGAGGGCTGGTTATTATTGGCCAACACTTTTCTCAGATGCTTATCAACACGTTCGATCTTGCCAACCTTGCCAATACTTCACCGACAAACCAAAGCTTCTAGCCCAACCTTTGAAACCAGTAGTAGTGGAAGCACCTTTTCAGTAGTGGGGTCTGGACTTTATTGGTGAATTCAAAGACAATTCGAGTAATGGCTATCGATGGATCCTGACATCCACGAATTATTTCACTAGATGGGTTGAATCAATTCCTACAAAGAAGGCCACCGAAGAGGTTGTCATGAACTTCTTAGAAGATCGGATCATAACCAGGTTTGGGGTACCTTCCAAGATCACTACGGATAATGCCAAAGCTTTCAGTTCC
>ML808688.1:67681-82532 GCA_009831015.1 Picea engelmannii | reverse complement strand
TTTTATGCATGTATTTGATAAATTTAATGATGAAACATGATTGACATTGATATGATCCCGAGGACTGATGAGCCCATGGAGGGCGTAGTTTTTGATGTGCAGGACCATACCCGACGGACAGGTACCAGTGGACCGGTACACATGGGGATATGATTAGCTCAGACCTCCATGGGTCTGAAGAGCCCATCAGATGGTTGTTGGGATGACAGAGACAGGACAACGTTATGATGAGCCATTGCACGAGAAGAAAGAAGGACGTTCCACCCAGGACACTTTGGCAGAGCCTGACCTAGGGGGAATCACCCACTGCAGATGGAACATTTGCCTTTGATGGACAGGACGTCACCTGGGAGAGCTGGACGTTGTCTGGAGCGTGTGGTAGTGTGCTGAGGTCATTTGGCACGTGTGGCAGCTTGGAGGAGCCCTAGATGGGCCAACGTTTGGTTTCTGGATGCTGTATTTGCCCAAAAAGGGCCAACGTCTCCCTCAAAGGGGCTTGAGGTCCCTCTTTTTGCTCATATTATGACATTTTCTAGCAGTTAATGTAAAAAACAGTGTAAATTTTATGGTCAGCCTTGTCGGTTGTTTTAATGACCTTAAATTTTAATTCAAAGGTCATGGATTGGTATAAATAGAGGACATTTCTCCTCATTTTAAAGATAACACAACTCACTCTCTTGTGAGAGATCAACGTTTAGTCTTTTTCTTGGTATCTTTGGTCTTGGAAGTGAGGCACAACTCTTGTTGGAGGATTCTTCTTGGCATTTATGGTGTTTTCTCTCATGGAAGGTTTACAACTAGGGTTTTATTAAGCATTCTTCATGATTTGTAAGTGAGTTTTTCATGCAAAACTTCTTAAATGAATGGTTGTAGGCTTAATTTCTTACATTTGCTATATCATTGCTATTATATTGCTAAATCTTGAAACCCTAGGTAGCAAGCACACTAGTAGGTCATTGCTATATGTCCCCATGCTTGAGAAACTTGTTTTAGCCATTGATTAAGGAAGATATAGCCTAGTCGTTGCTACACTTATCTCTCTTTTTCTGAGTTAGCATTAAATTATAAGTTGAATAGAGGAGACGTCCTAGGCCTAGTTGATTCTACACTAGGGTTTTAACCTTCTAGGGTTTGAAAAGCCTTGCCTCTGCAACACTTTTCTCCCGTAGATTTGTACTTTGAAGCTAGCCGTTTTGCCAAGAGTATTTAGAGAAAGAGGAAGGAGCACGAGGCCTTGCTTAAGCAACACCAGAATGAGCCTCCTTCCCTTAGGGTTTTGATTCTAGGGCCCTGCCATTACAACACCATAGAACCTAACCTTCTAATCTTTGAATTTTAATCCTCCTGAGATTTTGCCCTTACTTTTGACTCCATATTACCCTAAGGCACAGGTACTCTTTATAACGTTGAGCTTGTTGTGCAAATTTATCTTTCAAACTTTCAAATTTTGAAACCCTAACGCACTAACCAGGGCTGACGTCATACCTGACGCAACAAGCCCTCTAACTCTGCAATTAATGATGATGTCATGCCTTATTTGAACTATTGTTGATAGAAAACACTGTTGGCTTGGTCATCCTATGATAGACATTGATGAATTGGTAATTTTCATTGGCTAATTAGCAAAACATTGACCTTCTTTGTCTATTATATTGCTTAATCATCTAACCCTAAATGAAGTTGATGTCATCCCTAGGATATTGACGCAACAACCTATTGTATATGAGGAACAAATGACATTTAATGCATTGATTTAATTCAAGGATTGATCATTTTCATTAGATGCTATATCATTCTAGTATTTATTGACAAGTAACATTATATTGCCATTGTCATTATTGCAAACATTGACTTCGTCAATATTTACTGCTGTATATGCTCATGTACATTAAAGTTTGATAGTCATCGATTTATGAAGTATTAACCATTATTGCATGTACTAGTTTCATTGTTGTCTTGTCTCGCAAGCAAGTGCCTTTTCTGTGGTTATTCTTTATTTGACTATCTTCTGGGCGATAATCTGTGAAGGGGAAACTAGCCTTAATCCTTTGAGCATTTTCCTTTCAAAACCCCAGATTGCCAGGGATGTCTCCCTTGGGCATAGCCACCCTAAATAGAAAGGACCTCCCCATTGTGGTGACATTGGGTGGGGTAGGTCCCTGTTACGCCAGTTTGACCCTTATCCTCTAGTCTATGACCTCAACTACAAACTGCGCGATAACACACTGTTTTCTAATTTCAAATATTTTCTATTTTTAATTATAAGAAGTCCAACCATTTTGAGTTGTGACAGTTTTTTATAAATACATAGATTGAAGATCTAGTAAGGGTTGCTTCTTGCCGATTGTAATAGAGAAAACTCTTCTTATTGAGTATTAATACAAGTGCAGACAAAGATTCCAAATTTTGTTCAGTTTGGGTTATGTGTTTCTTTTGTTTTTCATATCTCAACATTTCCTTATGCAATTCCTTGATAAATGTTTAATTGTAATTTAGTATCACAACTACTATAATATTATTATATCAATAATTTGTTAAGTAAGCAGTTTTTCCTTTGTGTTTACTGTGACTAAAACAAGACCTGCAAGTTGTGTGGATTATTGAACTTTATACTTTAGTCAAAGGTACACTATCTATTTTCTTTCACTGCAACAAGGTGAGACTATTCAACAATTGATGCCTTGCTTTGTTTAACAGTTTTGTATTTTTCTTTCATGTCATTCGATATTACAATTTTGACTCAGACACGAAATAGGACCTATGTGCTGCCATACTGTTAATTTCATTTAAGGAATATTTCTCATATAACTAAGGTAGAAAAAGCACTCTCTTTAAAATTTCTCGATGCCTGATATTACTCTTTGATCCTTAAGTTTAATCTCAGGTACAACATCTTTTCAGCGCATTGTCGGGGATGGAGAAACGAAGTTATTTTTACCTGGGGAAACGACAAGGTAAATTTCTATCTTTGATAGTGAACAAAGATTGGATACATAATTAAGGATTATTTTTATCATTCACTTGGCAAATCCACCGTAGAGAAAACTGGCATTCGGTTGAAAGAATACCAGAAAAAATCCAGACGATCAGCAGACCACACCAATGTCAGATCCCAAAAGGTTGTTAAAACCAAAGGGATACCTCAAATCGACTGTTGCATCAACATGTAAAATATATCAACCCAAGGTTACACAAGTTAATGCTAAGGTTCCAATTGAAGAAGTAACTCCTAAAGAAAGCTCTAAACAAATTTATTCCGCGGAGACATCATCTAGTAAACCCGAGGCTAATCTTGAGAATCCGGAGGTAATCGTTCTCGAGATAAAGGTTGAGGTTGACTTGAATAATACTATTACTAGTGAGAATAAAATATCTCATTCGCTACCTACTGTCTTTGACCTCCTGACATTTTCACCCTGGCCTGAAGTAAAGGTTTCAGTTCCAGAAAAATCTGAAGAATATATCTTATATCCTAATTCGTCCCCTACCAGTTCTCCTATATATACATCCTGTAAGTCTGAGGAAACCAGTCCACGCTTCCCTTTCCCCCCTCTTCTAGAATTTTCATCTCCTAGTGACTTTCTTCCAGAACTACCTTCGCCACATCTCGAGGTAGTCGAAAGGTCACCACTTCGGTCTCTCGAAGTTTTTGAAAATCCCCTTTTTAACTCCCGAAGTTCATCTCCTAGACTTCTAATGGCTGTTGTTGGAGGAGGTGGTGCCGAAGTTGGTGGCACCGGAGGCGGAGGAGTGGGTGGACAAGCTCAAGGGAAAGATCCACCTCTTGGAATCTTTGCCAAGGTATATGCTAGATATGCTCCCTTGGTCCTCCCTGCCGCCCTTCATAATTTGCCCAAAAATTATATGAAAAACCTACCAAAATTCACGGGAGAAGGAGATTTAACCGCAACCGAACACATAACCTTTTTTGATCAGTTCACTGATATCCTTGGTATTGAACATGAGGATGTTTATTCTAGGTTGTTAGTACAAACCTTTGAAGGACAAGTGAGAATCTGGTTCTGAGGACTCTCGGTCGGTTCAATACAGTCATATGATGAGCTAGAAAATGCTTTCCTAAGGTAGTGGGGAGAGAAGAAGGACCATCTCTATTATTTGACTGAATTCGGGGCCTTAAGGAAAAATAATTATGAATCAGTTCTTGAATTTACTTAGAGGTTCAACAAATTATATGACAAAATCCTAGCTGAAGTCAAACCCTCTCAACCTGCTGCAAAGGTAACTTTTGCAGTGGTCTTTGAACTTGACTTTGCTCTCCTCTTAAGAGAAAGAATATCTTCCACTCTAGTAGGGATGCAAGACGATGTCATGGAAATCGAATCTAATATGATGGCATCTTGGAAATTAAAATCTAAGGTTGAGACCAGAACCAAAGAACCTAAACATTTCAGAGAACAAGAAGGACCCTCCAGATTCGGGAAGTCTGCAGAAGAGAAAATGGATGAGATGGCTAAGATAATCAAAGATTTATAAAAAAAAATATCTATAATGGAATCAGATCAAGCCACACCTAATCCATTCGCTAGAAATCAGTTCAGGAGAAACCCTAACCCCCAAAAACAACAGAGACGAGTAAAAAACGAAGATCAAAAAATTCAAGCTTCGTTTAAAAATGAAAATTTTATGCAAAGGGATGATATGCAAAATTATGAGGGGTTAGAAGAGGATCTAAAAAACCTTAGTGATGACGATCTGGAGCCTCATTTAACTAGGTAGTATTATGAAACGTCTTTGTATTTAGATTCCCTGTTTAATAATGAGGAAAGCATCAATAATCTGGGTGAATATGCCCATCAAGGACTCGCCGAATCAATCATGGTCGAACTCCAACAGAAGTATGATTTAAGGCCCAGAGACAAAAATTCTGCGAATTTTCAATCGAAAAATATTTTATCAAGAAGTAAAATGAATGAGGCAGTTGTTACTAAACCGCCAACTGACACGCAAGCTGCCCGGACAAAGACAATTGAAACAAGAGCAATGCAAACTAAGAGACTGAAAAATACAAAAGTTACAACCAGAGAAACTGAAAAAACAATTGGAGGTTTCAGTTTAGAGAATGAACTTAATAAAATTATAAAAATCCAATTTATAAAAATAAAATTGCTAAAATGTTAAATTTTTCTGATGCTGAATGTCATGTAGATGTTATTAATCTATAGGATGAAAGACATGTGATCATGTTCGGTCCACATATCAAAAACACTAAGGATTATGTTGCTCCATTTTATATTCCACTAACTGTGCACGACAATTTACTCCACAACTGCATGTTAGATTATGGGGATTCTCATAATTTAATGCCTAAAGTTATCATGGAGAAATTAGGCCTTGAAATTACTAGACCTTATCAAGACCTATACTCATTTGATTCTAGGAAAGTTAAGTGTCTTGGCATGATCAAAGATTTGGTGCTAAATCTTGCATAGATCCCTGTAAAAAGTATCCTCATGGATGTAGTCGTTGTTGACGTCCTTGCCAAGTACGACGTGCTTCTATCTAGTTCTTGGGGCGCCAAATTAGGAGGATCACTTCAGCTGGACATGGCCTACGCCATGATCCCAATTTTCGGTGGACAATTCACTCGGTTGTACAGAGAGACTAGGCTGGCGTATATTGTAAGTGACCCGCAAAACCCCAAAAATTATGTAGTCTATGTTGTCGATGGAGACTTAGGAAATTGTATTTTATCTATAGATGGCGATTTCAAGGAATGTACAAAAGAAGAAAAAAAAAGTGTAAATAGTAGAGAAGGAGTATGGAATTTTTTTTTGATGGCGCTTTGTCCTACGAAGGAGCAGGGTCTAGAGTGTTATTTGTAGCGCTAGAAGATGAGTACGTTATCCCCTTTTCATATAGATTACAGTGGGAGATTGATTATACGAATAATGTCTGTGAGTATGAGCTCTAGTCTTAGGATTAGAGGCTGCTAGAAAGTTAAAAATTTAACATCTAATAGTTTATGGTGATGCAAAGCTTATTGTGAAAGCAACAATATCAAGCTAAGCATTCAAGGTTGAGGAAATACATAAATTGTGCCTGGGATTTGATGGAGAATTTTTTCTCATCCTTTAATATTCATTATATTCCCAAAATGGAAAATCAATAAGGAAACTCTTTAGCCAAAGCTGCGGCAACCTTTGTACCACGTACTGTCTTAAAACTGAAATATCATATTGAAATGAGACACATGCCTTTGATCCCGAATAATGTTCAACACTGGCAAGTTTTTGAAGATGATGAGAAGATAAAACAATTCCTGGAGATGGTTGATGAGTTTTCTGAAACTCACATAGATCAGGAAAACTAGAACGATCCTGTTTGGGTAATGCAGGAAGGTGAAGACCCTAAAAAGTTCCAGGATAAGATTGCAAACCACCGCATGCTCGTGCTTAAAAACAATCATATTCTCAAGGTTCCAATATCCTTAGAAAGATTGTTTGACCAAGATGACATACCCTTAAAGTTTACCTTGCGACCTCAGCCTGAAGAGGTTGAAGACTGTGATATAGGAACTAAATAAGATCCTAAAATGGTAAAGATCTCAAAATACCTTCCACCCCAAATGAATAATAATTATGCTGAGTTTCTCAGACAATATAAAGATGTTTTTGCTTGGTCCTACGATAAGATGAAAACTTACGATATCTCTGTAATTGAACACAAGATTCCTTTGAAACATGGTATCAAACCCTCCAGGTAGAAACTTAGAAAAATTAATCCTATTCTCTTACCAGTGATAGAAAGAGAAGTCAAGAATCTTCTTGATGCGAAGATTATTGTTCCACTTAGATATTCAGAATGGATGGCAAATTTGGTACCCGTCAGAAAGAAAAATGGTGAAATAAGGATCTGTGTAGATTTCAAAAACTTAAACAGATCATCTCTCAAAGACAACTATCCACTGCCAAAAATGGATCATGTTCTAGAAAAAGTAGTTGGAGCTAACATAATGTCCATGATTGATGGTTTTTTCGGATACAATCAAATTGATGTCCATGAAGACGACAAAGAAAAGATTGCATTCACCACTATGTGGGGAACTTTCATGTACGATAAAATGCCATTCGGTTTAATGAACGTTGTGGATACCTTCCAGAGAGCGATGGATATAGCTTTCATAGGTGAAATAGATAAATTTGTGGTTATTTACTTAGATGATCTAACAATTTTTTCCAAGTCTGATGCAGAACATCTGATCCACCTCAAGCAAACTTTTGAGAAATGCAAAAAGTTTTGTTTGTCTCTTAACCCTAAAAAGTCACACTTCACTATGCAGGAAGGTAAGCTTTTGGGCCATATAGTTTCAAAGGACGGAATCAAGATTGATCTTAAGAGAGTCGAAGCCATTGACACGATAAACATTCCTAGAAATAAGAAAGAAATCCAATCTTTTTTAGGGAAGATAATTTTTTTGAGAAGATTCATCCCTAACTTTGCTGAAATTGTCAAATTGATTATAGATATGTTGAAAAAGGACAGGGAAGTGAAGTGGACTACAAAATCCAAAGCGTCTTTCGAACGATTCAAGAAAGCCATAGGCGAAGCACCAATGCTAGCAAGTCCAGACTATACTAAGGAGTTCATGATCTTTTCTTTCACTTTTGAACATATTATCGCAGCGGTGCTCCTACAAAAGAATGAATAGGATTTTGAGCAACCAATAGCCTTTTTCAATAAAAGTCTCAAGGATGGAGAATTAAAATATGATATACTTGAAAAACAAGCCTACACAATGGTGAAAGCTCTCAAATATTTGAGGACATATGTGCTACATTCCAAAATAATCGCTTACGTGCCAACAAGTGTCGTCAAAGACATCTTGGTCCAACCAGACAGTGATTGAAAAAGAGGTTGGTGGCTAGCTAAAATTCAGGAGTTCGATATAGAAGTGAAGCCGACCAAACTAGTCAAAGGTCAAGGTCTGGTGAAATTTTTATTTGAATCAAATTTCAGGGCACTCGGGATAAATCATCTGGAATCACACAGGTATCTCTCAGATATAGATGAGCTTGATGATCAAACTCCTATGACTCATATTGGAGGTAAATTTTCTTCCTCTACATGGTATTGCGACATTGTTACGTACCTCCTTACCCTTCATTGCCTAAATGACATGACTCTGTCCAAAGCAAGAACTTTGAAACTGCATGCAGTTAATTATTGTATTATTGAAGACCAACTGTACTAGAAGGATCCTCTAGGTTTCCTATTACGTTGCTTAATAGAACCTGAAACAAAAGGCATCATAAATGAATTTCATGAAGGAGTGTGTGGAGGCACCACGCCTGGAGGGAAATGACCTACAAGATTTTAAGATTTGGTTATTATTGGCCAAAGTTATTTACCGACATGAATGCCAAGGTGAGAGCCTGCAAATATTGCCAATTGTTCTTTAGTAAACAAAATCTCCCTGCACTACCTTTAGTTTCGGTCAAAACAAAGGCTCCTTTTCAACAATGGGGCCTGGACTTCATCGGAGAAATCCACCCATAGTCAAGCGCCCAACATAAATGGATTTTAATTGCTACCGATTATTTCATGAAATGGGTTGAATCCATTCTGACTCGTAATGCCACAGATTCGGTAGTTATAAACTTCTTGCAGGAGAACATCCTATCGAGGTTCGTTTGTCCCTGAAAAATAGTCACTGACAACACCCAATCTTTCAAATCTATGGCAATGGTCAAATTTTGCCAAAAATACAACATTTTTTTAGGACATTCTACAACCTACTATCCTCGGGGGAATGGGTTGGCTGAATCGTCCAACAAAACCCTAATGACTATAATAAAAAAGGTGTTAACAGAAAATAAGAAGGCTTGTCACGTTCACTTGAAATACGCCTTATGGGCGAATCGAATCGGCACCAAGAAATCAATAGGCATGCCCCCTTTTCAAATGGTTTATGGCACTGAGGTTGTCCTCCCTATCAATCTCGCACTTCATGTGATGAAGCTCTGACAAGATGCAAATGAAGAGCCTAATGACATTACCAAAAGGATAAATCAAATAATTGAAGTCCAACAAAATCGGGCCGAAGTAGATGACAAACTTCAGAAGTACCAAGATAATATGAAGGCCCTCTTCTATTAAAAAAGTTAAAGACAAGGAGTTTCTCTCTGGTTCAGACCATTCAAGATTGCAGCTACAGAGGGAAAAAATTTCTTCCTACTGGAAAATCTCGACGGAAAAACTTTTGACGCCCCTATCAATGTGCATTATCTAAAACATTTTATGCAACAATCATGTTTCACATTACCATTGTATATGTCGGTTTTGGTTTCCTGTTTCAACTTGCAATTTCATTGTTTTTCATAGATTATCTAAATTTTACTCTTTCGTTGTAAATAAACCAAGTCTTATTCGATATCATAAAAGAAAAATATAAAATATATGTACGGCATGTCATTTCTATTCTGTGGAATTTTCTGACTCTTCCCATCTTCGTCCTGTGCAGAATACTTACTATCAGAGGAGAAATGAGGAGGTATCGAAATCCAACACTCAGTTTTCAAAAAAATTGTTTTCTCTCAAACAGGTGATGCATTAATAACTGGTTTGATTGAAAATATAAATAAAATCCGAGGTATGAACTTCTATACTCATTATTCAAGCTAAAATTCTAAAGAAATCTTATCGGATATAAACGAGATTCTACTCATGTAAATTTATCCACCTAATCAAGGATCATAAAAGTATAAATCTCCAGATTAATTTTGAAGTCTTATTCGAATCAATTGAAAATTAGAATAAAAAGGGCTTAAAAAAGAGAAGCTTGATAATCAATGTAATAAATAACCAGGTATGCAATTGTATAGTAATATATAAAATATAAATAATTGATAAAAATATGAGATGATTACAATTGAAAATGAGGACTTGTTTATATACCCACGCAGGGGTGCCCTTTAACCAATAGACATGTTTTTTTAAGACATGTCATTTCATTATTAATAATTACTATTTACTAATTAATTACTATGTTATGAATATCTATTTATATGTATTTTTTATGTTCATAGCATTGCCTTCCTCTTAAAATTGATTTGTCCTCAAAGCACTAGTAACGACGGGTGTAATTGACGAAAATGTTCTGATTCCCATGCTGCATCTTCTTCTGGTAGGTTTTTCCATTTGATAAGATATTCTTTGATTATGCAAGATCGTAACTTCTTTTCTCTAGAGGCAATAATGGCTTCTGGTTCTAAAATAATTTTGCCTTCTTCGTCCAACAGGGGAAGTAAGGTTTGCACCTTTTGGTGTTGTCCAACAACTTGTTTTAGACATGATACATGAAAAACGTTGTGGATACGACTTTTATCTGGTAAGTCCAATCCATAAGCGTCGTGACTGATTTTTCTGTTAATTTGATATGGTCCATAATATTTCGGGGCTAATTTATTCTTTCCTTGTTGTTTAAGTGATAACTGTTTGTAGGGTTGAAGTCTCACAAATACCCATTCTCCAACTTCAAATTCTCTTTCTATTCGATGTTGATCAACTTGTTGCTTCATTCTATTTTTTGCTATAACCAAGTTTTCCTTGAGAATTTGCACAACTTTTTGACTTTCGTTTAAAAGCTCTTTTAATAATGCGACTTTTGTTTGATTTGTGGCTAACTCTTTCCATGATGGTGGTGGATATCCATAAAGAGCTTGAAACGATGTCATTTTCGCTGATCTGTGATATGTGGAGTTATACCACCATTTAGCGAGGTGCAACCATTGAATCCATTTATTTTGCTTATCAATGACAAAGCAACGAAGGTAAGTTTCTAAGCACTTGTTGACAATTTATGTTTGTCCATCTGTTTGTGGATGATAAGTTGAGCTCATATTAAGAGATGTCACAATTTGTTTGCAAAACTCTCTTCAAAAGTTCCCTTTAAATTTGGTGCCTCTATCACTAACAATAACTTTGGGAAAACCATGTAATTTATAAATGTTTTTACAGAAGACTTCGGTTGTTTGTTTTGCGGAATTTGTTTTTCTTACTCCCATAAAATGTGCATACTTGGTTAGTCTGTCTACTATCACTAAGATTTTATCTTTTCCTTTTGATACTGGTAATCCTTCAATAAAATCTATTGAGATTTCTTCCCATTTTTGGTTAGGAACATGTAACGGATGGAGTACTCCTGGTGTTGATATATGTTGATATATTTTCAGTTTTGTTTCTTTGGCAAAGATCACATTCTGCTACATAATTTTGAATGTTTGTGCTCATCCCTTTCCAAAAGAATGATTGACGAGCATTATAATATGTTTTGAAAAATCCAACGTGGCCTGCGGCTGGACAGTCATGAGCTTCTTGGAGTACCTTGATTTTAAATTTTGAGTTATTGTTCAAATAAATTCTTCCTTTATACCATAAGATGTCATTCTTCTATTCGAACTTGGGGTATTGGGTTAAATCATTGATTATGGAGCATGTCTCTGTGTTTTTGGCATATTCACTTCGGATTTCGTCCAACCATTCTGGAATTACGATTGATACTGCAAAAACTTGTGCTTCTTCATCTTTTCATGAAAGAGCATCAACCACTATGTTATCTTTTCCTCTCTTATGTAATATCTCCATATCAAATGTGGCAATTTTTTCTATCCACTTTTGTTTTCCAGTAGTTAATGTTTTTTGTTGTAACAAATACTATAGGCTGTTATGATCTGTACGTACCAAGAACTTGCTTCCTAAGAGGTATTGACGCCATTTGGTTAATGCATGCATGATTGCAAGCATTTCTTTATTGTATGTGGATTGTAAACATTATTTTTTGTTTAGTTTCCTACTTTCAAATGCTATTGTTAGTTTCTTACTTTCAAATGCTATTGTGTGTCCATATTGCATCATGACTGCTCTGATCCCAAACCCTGAAGCATCACATTCAATTATGAAGGGTTTGGAGAAATCAGGGGTAGCTAACATGGGGGTTGTGGACATAATTTCTTTTAAATTTCTAAAAGATTTTTTAGATTCTTCATTCCAACGGAAGGAGTTCTTCTTTAGCAGATTTGTTAGGGGGGCAGTTAGGTGAGCATAGTTTTTGACAACTTGTCGGTAGTATCCTGCCAAGCCTAAAAATCCTCTTAATTTAGATATACTTTTTGGTTGGGACCATTTTGTAATTGCTTTGATTTTGTTTGGGTCTACCTTAACTCTGTTTTTGGAAATAATGTGACCGAGATATTCTACTTCCTCCTTGCCAAAAGTGCATTTTGACATTTTTGCGTAGAATTGATTTTTTTCTAGAATAGATAATACTTGTCCTAAATGATTTATGTGTTCCTTCCATGTTTTGTTGTACAATAAAATGTCATCAAAGAAGACTAAAACATATTTTCTTATGTGTGGGTGAAATAGTTCATTCATAGTTGCTTGGAAGGTGGTCGGGGCATTAGTTAGCCCAAAAGACATTACCTTGAATTTGTAGTATCCTTCATGGGTTTGGAAGGCGGTCTTTGGTACATCTTCTAATCTTACCTTAATCTGGTAATATCCTAATCTCAAATCGAGTTTTGAAAAAAAATTGGCTCCATGAAGTTCATCCAACATTTCGTCGATGAAAGGAATGGGAAATTTATTTTTAATTGTTATCTTATTAAGCCCACGATAATCTATGCATAACCTGAAAGAACCATCTTTCTTTCGTACTAGTACAACTGGGGCTGAATATGGGCTTCTACTTTTTGTGATAATCCCACATTTAAACAAGTCTTGAACTAATCTTTCTATTTATGTTTTATGATGATGGGGGTATATGTATGGTCTAATCTTGACTAGGCTTGACCCTAGTTTAATTTCAATTAAGTGTTCAATTCTTCTTTGTGGAGGTAAGTCCATGGGGAGGTCTTGAAACACCTTCTTGTGTGTTTGAATTAAGTCTTGGATTTCTGAATTTTTGGAGTCTTGTTCTATTTCTTGTATTCCCATGTGGTGGCATTGGATAAAATAGGTAGTTGCTCCTTTCCGAATCATTTTTTTCATCTGTTGAGATGATACAACTTGTGTTTGGGGGGTTGAGAACCATATAATTTATAAGTCTACCCCTGCCATTTGAATTTGATAAAATGCTCTTGGTGATTGACTGAGTAGGTGCCTAAGGTTTGCAACCATTAGACTCCTAAAACCACGTCTACTCCTCCCAGGGGTACGGTGTAAAATTCGGATTCCAAATTGAAATCTTGAATTTGGAGTTTCACCTTATAACATTTTCCTACATTTTCAATTTTCTTACCATCTGCGACCATCACTTTCATATCTAGTATTGAATATACAAACAATTTAAGGTTCCTTGAGACATTGATGTCAAGAAAATTGTGGGTACTTCCTGTGTCGATTAATACTGTGACATTATATTTTTTTATGTGTCATTTTAATTTTAATGTTTGTGGTTGGATGATGCCTGGGATGGCTGCTAATGATATTCTTGGTGTGTCATTATCTAAGAGATCTGACATGTCATTTTGATTGTTTCCCATTTCTTCTGTAACTAATTCTTCTGTGTCTGATTCCTCGATGTTTTCTGCTTGGCAAGTGTATAATTGTTTTGACTTATCTTCTATGCGACATTTGTGTCTTGGATCCCATTTTTCACCACAGTTTTTACATTTACCTTCTCTTATTCTTTGGTAATCCCAACTTCTTCTATCTTCTCATAAGTTGGATGGTATATATTTGTCAATTTCTGTGTTTGTGTTCTTGTTTATGTTTCTTCTTAAACAAAACTTGTTGAATCTTGATTGGCCTTCTAGCTTTTCTTCAACTGCTTTTGCCTTGCGTCTTGCTATTTCAACATTAGTGACCTCATGTAATTTTAAATCATCTTGGATATGCGGCTTGAGACCACCTATGTAAGATTGGAGTAATTGATCATCAGATAATCCAAATACTTGGGTGGCCAGGGATTCCCATTGATGTGTAAATTCATCTACGTTGCCTTTTTGTTGTAGCCTGGTGAGTTTGGAAAATAATTCTTGCTCTGAGATGCCCTGGAATCTTTAAAAAAAATCATTTTTAAAGGAGTTCCAAGTGTATGATTGGATTCTTCCTTTCCACCATATGTACCAATTGTATGTTGTGCCTTCGAGGAACATGGATGCATATTTTACTTTTTCTTCATCAGTTGTAATATTATATATTTGGAAATATTCTTCAGTTTTGTTAAACCAAGCCACGCATTGGTTATCGCTGCCATTGTATTTTGATAGTTCAATTTTGTCTTTGGGTGGGTAAATCATTAGATGTTGATATTGTGATGTGGTTTGATGATTTGAATTGTAGGGAGCGGTGGCAGTGGAGATGGTGATGTGTTAGAAGTGCTTGAATCATTTGATTGTGATTGGGGAACTTGTTGGTGGCCTTGATCTTTTATTAACTTTAAGAGCTCATCATGCTTTGTTTGTTGATGTGTTATTAGACCCGAACTTTGTTGTAATTCTTCTGTTATTTCTCTTTTAAAGTTTCCCAAACCTTGTTGTAAGTTAATCCCAATTTCTTGAAAAATATCGTCTTTCAGATCTTGTTTTAGAATTTCTATGCCTTTTCGTCATTCGCTTTCGACTTCTTTTGAAATCTCTTCTTTTATATTTTGGGTTAGTTCTTGTCTGAGTGCATCATTATTGACCTTTATTTCTTCTCGCAATTTGTCATTATTTTTTGTAATGCTTTTTTGAGTAATTGTCGGGCATTTTTGCATTCTTGGTCTATTTTTTCAATTTGATTTTTTAACTCTGTCATTTTCCTGGTACTTGGGGGTGAATACTTCCCGACAATTTTGACTGATTATACTGTTCAATCTCTAAATTTTTATTTTATTATTATTATTATT